>VMDO01003102.1:0-10344 GCA_007922755.1 Pedetes capensis
ATCATGTTTGGAAGAGTGGCAGGTCAACGGAAAAGAGGAAAACCCTCCACCAGATGGATTGACACAGTGTCTGCAACAATGGGCTTAAACATAAATAAGATGGTTTGCCTGGCACAGAATCGGCAAGTGTTTCGATCTGCTGTACATAGGGTCGCTATGAGTCGGACTCGACTCGACGGCACCTAACAACAACAACAAAATAGGTAGCAAATAGGAGACTTGTTTACAGTATGAGAAATGAAACAAGAAGGCAATGTTGCCCTGTTCCACCTCAACTGGAAATATGTACAATGAGTGACTCAAAATTTTTGCTGTTCTGCAAGTAGCCACAAAAATACCCCAGGTTTGGGGGGGTCACAAATAAAATTTAGCAAGAAGGCAAATTCACAAGTACAGAATCTGCCAATAACGAAGATCAACAATATATGCAAAGCAGTGAGGAAAAACATGTTCAAAACCTGTTTCATTTTTAATGAATCCATTTGGAGAGTTTTGAGGATTATCTGTATTTAGTAGTAAGGTCTCTAAGGAGAATGTCCAAAAGTATAATATCCTAAAATGCTAAAGAAAATAGAGTCAATTAAATGAAGACGTTTTTTCTAACATGAAAAATCCTAAACTTACAGCTTTAAAATGAGAAGAGGAGGATGAGGATAATGTTGATGGTGGTGATGGCAATAATGGTGGTAGAATTTTGAGTACAGATAATCCCCATTTGTTGTTTTGTTGTTGTTAGGTGCCATCGAGTCGGTATCAGACTCACAGCGACCCTCATAGGGTTTTCAATGGCTGACTGTTTTGGGATTGCCTTGGGAGTGGATTGCCAGGTCCTTCTCCCATTTTTTGCGGTGCTGGGAATTGAACTCAGGTCCTCAGAGACGGCAGTGCAGCACTCTACCAACTGAGCTAACTCCCAGCCCGACAGAAGTAATAAATTTTAGTCGGGTGCAGTGGCGCACGCCTGTAATCCCAGCAGCTAGGGAGGTGGAGGCAGGAGGATCGCAAGTTCGAGACCAGAGGCAGACTGTGTAACTTAGTGAGATCCTGTCTCAAAAAGTAAAAAAATGGGCTGGGGGTGCAGCTCACTGGTCCAGCACTTGCAGAGCATGCAAGCGCGAGGCCCTAGATTCAACCCCCAGTACCGCAAAAAAAAAAAGTAATAAATTTTATTAAGTATTCGATATTTCTATATTATATATTCTATATTACATATAGTAGTATTCTATATTACTATTTCCATATTCCCCCTCGTCTATCAGCTTGTTGTGCTGTGGGGGCTTGCATGTTGCTGTGATGCTGAAAGCTATGTGACTAGTATTTCAGATACCAGGAGGGCCACCCATGGTGGACAGGTTTCAGCTGAGCTTCCAGACTAAGATAGACTAGGGAGAAGGACCTGGCAACCCACTGCTAAAACAATTAGCCATTGAAAACCCTATGAATAGCAGAGAAGCACTATCAAATACAGTGCTAGAAAATGAGTCCCCCAGGCTGGAAGATATTCAAGAAACAAGTGGGGAAGAGTTGCTCCCCAAAGTACAGAGTCCACCTTAATGACAGGAATGGAGTAAAGCCCACAGGGACCTCTTTTGCTGATGTGGCATGACTCAAAATGAGTAGAAACACGGTTGCTACAACAATGGGCTCAAACATAAAAAAGATCGAGTACATGGTACAGTGTTGGGTAGTGTTTCGTTCTGCTGTACATAGGGTCAATGTGAGTTAGATCCAAATCAATGGTACCTAACAACATTTTTATATTACATGTGAATTTAATTCCTAACATCTACATCAATAACACAGCAGGTGACATTCTTAATGAGAAAATAAATAGCAAATTCTTATTTTTGGCTTAAAAGACCCATCACAGTTAACTCTAGTATGTTTTAATTTCTCAGTAAGTAAACAAAATAAGTTTTTTAATTTTTAAAAAATCTCAAAAACTCTAAAGATGAAAATTTTAAGAGCTAGCTTACTAAATGACCTGAGAAGGAACAAATTTACAATTCTAAATCTCCTAAACTAGGACAGTACCTTTAAAAACAAGGAAATTACAAGCTGAACCACCTAAAGTAGAAACAAACAGTAACAACATTTACAACAAAGAGTTGTGGCCATTTCCAAATCTAGTCCAGTAACAGCCATACATAATCTAATTGTTTCCACTAGCTAAAGAAAGAGGATAACCAGTGGTCAAACAACAGACAGTATCAGAATGATAGTTTTTGCATGTCAAATATAATTTAAGTACCATGAAAAATGATTCAGATTATATTATTTGGTCAAATCTGCCTTCCATTTAGGAAAATGATGGAAAGATGATAGCAAAGTGTTTAAGTGAATAAAGAATAGTTTTTATTTCATACAAAGAACGAGCATCCCTTTTAAAATGTCTACTTTCTTCCAATTTGACTCACAGAATCTTAAAGATAAGGAATCTCTTACCAAGTGACACTCAAAAAAAATTTTTGGCAAAAAGGCAGATTAAACACTAAGTATAATATTGATAAAGGCAAAGACAACAAATACTTTAAGGCAAATAACAGAAAATTATGAAAAGGAAAGAATACGATGATTGAAGATGCATGGGTAAAAACACTGAAGAAACAAATGAGTTTTAAAATTTCTTATATTGACAATATGTGCAACAATCAGAAACCAAAAATGTGCCTAATAATACATTATGCTTAAATTTTGGCATGCTCCTTGAGAGGTTAAAATTCCTACCAGTGACTGGTATATTCCTTCATATATAGCAAATACTCAAAAAAAATCTAAAAACATAAACTGTTTTATTACCTATAGATTGTTGTTGTTGTTGTTAGGTGCCTTTGAGTCGGTATCCAACTCATAGCGACCCTCATAGGGTTTTCAATGGCTGACTGTTTTTTCGGGATTGCCTTGGGAGTGGATTGCCAGGCCCTTCTCCCATTTTTACGGTGCAGGGAATTGAACTCGGGACCTCAGAGACTGCAGCGCAGCGCTCTACCAACTGAGCTAAATCCCAGCCCTACCTATAGATTAGTAATGCCTAAAAGGCCTCTTAATCTTCATATCACTAACACTCAAATTAGTGCCTTAGAGATATCCTATTTCTTAGAATAACCTAGCTCTCAACAAGGATATTTTTACTGGTTTAGATCATTCATCATCCTTAATGAAACACTTTTAATCATCTATATTTTAAAAATGGAAAGGAAGGAAAGCCAAAGAGGCAAAAAAGGGAGAGAATTAGAGCATGAACTCAGCTGCTGCACTAGTCCTTTTTCCAGATCAGAAAAAGAAATTAAAATAAATGGAAACATAGTTTACAAAGGCAATCTCCAAAATTACCTAAATAAACCCACATGGTTACATGCTGATATTCATGTTAAGTGCTGAGTAGTATCAGTAAACAGCCAGACAATTCCCCAAATTTCTAAACTCTTAACTCAGCCATAGTTCTGTGGTATCCAATCCCGTCAGATCTCGGAAGCTAAGCAGGGTAGGGCCTGGTTAGTACTTGGATGGGAAACCATCAGGGAACACCAGATACTGTAGGCTTGGGAGAAGGACCTGGCAACCCACTCCCAAATATCAATCCGCCATTGAAAACCCTATGAATAGTAGACAAGCACTGCAATAGTGTTTTGTCTGTTGTAAGTAGGGTTGCTATGAGTCAGACACAGACTCCATGGCACCTAACAACAACAACTCAATTAACAGTAAAGAATGAAAGAGATGAAACACATTAAGCCTGTTGATGAGGCTTTTAAAAAAATAACTGTGTTTAAACTCACCATTTATGAGACAGTCACTAAATGAATTTCCTCCAGACAATTTATGATCTATATGTGCAACTTGCCCCAGGAAGGATCAAAATTAAAAGTCAAAACAGTTTGCCAAGTTTAATACTTTTCTATCACTTCTTTTTCTCTAATTCCTTACTCATGGTTTTATACTTAGTTTTAAAAAAATGAGTAAAGAACAAAATGAACAATGGAGAAATTCTGATTACTTTTGTGTAGATGCTTATGATATACTAATAATCATTTTGTAGCAAAGCTAGAAATAAAAATGCACATAATTTCATGAATAAATTTTGCTCAGTAATGTGAATTTTCTCTTTTGTGTACATGTATAAAACCTAGTTCTATTACTACACGCATCTTAGACCACCAGGAGAGAATACTTTGTCTAATATAATCCCATTTATTTGCCAAAGGGAGCCTGTGGGCTCATATATATATTTTAATGGTTTGTTCTTATTCACTTGCCCATTTTAATGCTTATATAAACTAGTTTAAGATAAGAAGGTAGAATGGATTAAAATATTTAATCCTCAAAATGTAAAAGTTCAAAATTAAGTGATTGAGATGTTTACCATAAGCATCTACTTTGGCAAAACAAATTTAAAGAAGTAATTAATTACAGCTGTAATTTATAACATCATAAATTATCCAAATTGTATGAAATAAATGAATAAATGAACCAATCAAGATAGGTGGAAACAGTCAAAGGCTACTCCTCAAGGAAGGTTTTATGTTATTAAGTAATTCTGGCATTCACATTAAGCCTTTATAGAGACATCCCACCCACAGGTTAGCCTAGCATATACCATGCTGAGAGTAGGGTGGTGTGGGAAAGGTTATTGCCATTCATCACTGTGAAAATTAATAGCTTTATAATAGCTGGAGAAAGAAAGGTATGGCACAGCAACCTTGGAGCAAATACAATTTGCTACCAAAAAAGCGTAGGCAATGTCCATTCATAACATTCTCTTCCCATGGCCACCTACATGTTAATTCATTATTCAAATGCCAAAGACAGCAGCAGGCACACATACTCAGCCAATAAGTCACCATGAAAAAGGTTGCATAAACATTTCCAACTCAGTCATCTAAGCATAACAGAATGAGACAGGAGTAAGTTTTCCAAGTATCTCAGCAATAAAACTTGTAACACCTTTGAAAACCACATAATTATATGCAAAATGGTCCCAACTTGTATTTTTTCAGTGTCTCATGGAGTAATTTGTATATCCCAAATTTTCTCTAATTTCTTTTTCAACGTTAGAAAACAATGCAATCTGACTAGAATTGTTAAGGATTAAATAGCTAAATAAAGCTTGCAGCAATACAGCTACATCAATTTGCAAGGCATATCAGAACCCCCTTAGGACTGCAGATCTTGAGTATTATGAGTAAAAATAAGAAAGGTTATTCTTCTTAATAGTGAAAAATCAAAGTACAATCTGTGTTATTTCCCAGAAGTACCTGTTTTTTTCTTGTTTTTTCTTTTCTATTCCTTTCCGCCCCCAGTATAAGGGAATTGAACCTAGGTCCTCATACATACAAGCAAGTGCTGTACCACAGAGCCTCACTCCCAGCCCCCTTTTTTATTTTGAGACAAGGTCTCACTAAGTTGTGCAGGCTGCTTCTGGCCTCAAGCTCGTGATTCTCCTGTGTCAGCCTCTCAAGTCCCAGGCATGCTCCAAGGTACTCAGCCAGAAGTACCTTTATAAAATCTGAATACAAGTCCATGGCAAGTGTCCATGCTCTTTCCAACATGGAATATATGAGAGGACTTGCTAAGAGAGGCCTAAATTTACTACAAATTTGCCATAAACAACAAAATTTTCAAAATTACCTATTATATCTCAGTAGAAACAAAAACTATTATTTCCTTCACTATGGTACAAAATGCTATTCAATATACACTCTCTCCTCCTTCCTTCACAATAGAGCCCCAATTTTATTGGGGGCAGCAATGGGCCTACTTTAGTTTCTCAGTTTTCCTTATAGCTAATTGTTGGTCGTGTGTCTGAGTTCTGCCTAACAAGTGAATATTTTCTGGGAATGAGTGAATACTTTCTGGGACAGCTGCTTATATGTTTGTAAGCTTAACTGAAAGGTGACATCTTCTGGCTCCTTTCCTTTTCTCTTTGCTGCTACCTGGAACAGTTACATATGACCTAAGCTCTTGTAGACATAGTTGTCGATAAAGTCACCTTGAGTAGCAAAGCCACGCCTTAGAATAGTACAAAGACAAGAAACTGGTCCCTGATGACCACATACCTCTACCTGTGTCTTTTATGAAACTTGTATTTTGCTTAAGCCACTTTTATTTTTTACTTTTGCTTTAGGCTGTCAAATTTAAAACTGAAAGACTCAACTTCTTTTGTCAAAATCATAATTTGGGCTTTAACATAATAATTTTGCTTGGAGTTAGGGAATATGTAAGTTGAGACTTTTTTCAGTTATCAGTTCAAGGAAGGAAAGCCTTTTGAAACATAACTCTACCAACCAGCTATTATGGCAATGAAAAAAAAAAAGACAGTACCTAGATAACTATCAAAATTAACTTCAAGAAAAATATTCTCTTTCCTTAATTGGGAGGTCTTTATTTCAAAAACACACTGGAAAATGGTTACTATGAAAAGTAATATTTTGTTTCCCTGAAGACAACAAAAACCTTTCTCTTTCCTACATTTTACAGTTTTACAAGATATTTTTGAAGATTTTATCCTCTGAGTCAAATCTCTATTGTTCAAATAAATGATGAGCTTCTAATTTGTTTCTAAACTTAAGTACTATAAAAAACTATCCATTATGAAAAATTAATTCTGGAAAATATCTTTTCATTATATTTGCTATAAAATAACCTTTAATAACCTGCAGCTGCAGCACTGGGGAGTCCAATTCCATCAGATCTTGGAAGCTAAGCAGGATCAGGCCTGGTTAGTACTTACACTGGAGACGGCCCGGGAACACCAGGTGCTGTAGGCTTGGGAGAAGGACCCGGCAACCCACTTGCAAAAATCAATCCACCATTGAAAACCCTATAAATAGCAGAGAAGCACTGACAATAGTGATTCACCCATGGTACATAGAGTTGCTATGAGGTGGACATCAACTGGATGGCACCTAACAACAACAACAAATTTCTAATAGGGCTTTATAGTAACTTTGATATGAAAAACAAAACAAAAAAAAATTTGACTTCCCACATTAAAATTAACAGCCCAAAACATAGAACATATTTAGAGTGATTCAACTTACTACATCAGATAATAATAATAATAAAAAGAGAGCTAGGGGTATAGCTCGGGGCTGGGATTTAACTCAGTTGGTAAAGCACTGTGCTGCAGTCACTGAGGTCCCAAGTTCAAGTCCCAGCACCACAAAAATGGGAAAAGGACCTAGCAATCCACTCCCAAGGCAATCCCGAAACAGCCATTGAAAACCTTATGAGGGTCACTATAAGTCGGACACTGACTCGACGGCACCTAACAACAACAACAGGGGTATAGCTCAGTGGTATAGAGCATTTGCTTAGGATATGTGAGGCCCTGGGTTCAATCCCCAACACTGAAGTTAAAAAAAAAACTAAATAATGATAGTTGTAACCCAATTCTTGTTATGTAAATATGCAACTAGTCTCTAGCTTATAGCTCTGAAGAGCACTACATTTTTCTGGTCATCTAAAATATCTGTATATTATATATGTGTACAGTTGTTATATATAAATCATGAGCAAATATCCTAGAATGACTCAGTCTATTTTAGAAAAAGTCTAAAGCACATTTCTTCTCAACAATCAATAGTAATTTTCTTGTTCTTTAAACTGATAACCTTAGCTACGTTATTCCAATAATCACATTACACAGCCACTTATGAATAATGGTTTGGTCAATGGTCATTTAATAATTCCTCTCCAACTCTTCTACCCCATTCCCAAAAAGAGATGGCAACATCTTTAAACAACCTACAAAAAAGTCAAATAAGCAAGTACTAATTCATTCACTGACTCACAAACATTTAGAAATCATCTGCTGTGTACCAAGCTCAATGGTGACATGTCGTGGTAGGCAATAAGCAGACATTACCAATCCATGAAACTTTAAACTTAGAGGAAAGGTATTGCAAACCAGTAACACTGTAATGTCTGGTTGAACTAAGTCTTTAGATGTTTTATTGATCCATAGAGTGTCTCCAGAATCAAGAGTAGTCAAAAGACCAGAAGAAAAATATAACATCGGTGTCAAGAGAAGCCAAGAGAGGAGGGAAGTGGTAAACAGACTCTATTTGTGCTCAATGGTGCAGTAGGAGGAGGAACAGAAAAGTGTTCATGGATTAGACACTGCCAGGGCTTCTCTAGCCCACCCCTCCAAACTCTTCCAAAATTTTCCCACAAACCAGTGCCAAGGGCCTAAAAACCACATGGTCAAGTTTAGGTACAGCTACACCACCACTCCTCTGGAACCATGTTTCTGTATTAGTTAGCCTTTGCATCACTGTGACAAAGTATCTGGCAGACCAAATGAAGGGAGGAAGAATTTAGTTCATGGTTTCAGAGTTTCGGTCCATGTGGGAGGGGAGGGCATGGCCAAGAAAGGAACAGGAACATGTGTCGGAGCCTGTAGTGAAGGGCCTTCACAAAATGGCAAAACGAACCAGAGAGAGAGAGAGAGAGAGAGAGAGAGAGAGAGAGAGAGAGAGAGAGAGATGCAGAGAGACAGAGAGACAGAGAGAGACAGACAGACAGACACACACACACAAACACACTGGAACTGGGGGCCCAGGTAAAACATTCAAAGAACTGCCCCCGGTGACCTACTTCTACCAGCTTGGTCCCACCTTTTAAAACTGCCTTTAAAAACTGCAGCATGCCAGGCATGGTGGTACAAACCTCTAATCCCAGCACTCAACAGGGATCATGACAGGAGGATCATGAGTTCAAGGACAGCCTGAACTACACAGAGGGTTAAAGGCCAGCCTGGGGCTAGATAATGATATTTTACCCTAAAAAAAAAAAAAATTGTAACAAAAGCCCAATTTAAAATACCCTTCAAAAAACTTTCATATATTCTCAATGGGGACAACACCTACTGTTCCCTAGAGGGAAAAAATTGGTTCTTAGGAGATGAATAAACCTTCACTATTTAAATGGTCTATAACCTTCCAAAGGGCCACAGCACAGAAGCAAATATATATTCTATCTATGATATTAAAATTTCATGGTAGGGATTGAGAAGGCTCCTCAGGATTTTGTTATCCTAATCCAACATGTGAAGAATTCACAAATTTATAACTATGAAAAATTGGAAGCAAATCAGACACCCTCTGACAGCTAAATATATACACAAACTGTGCTATATCCAATGAAATGGAGTTGCTGCTGCTGCTGTTGTTGTTGTTATTGTTGTTGTTGTTGTTGTTGTTGTTGTTGTTGTTAGGTGCCATTGAGTTGGGTCCAACTCATAATAGAGACTCTGTGTGCAACAGAATGAAACACTCCCTGACACTGTGCCATGCTTGGCACTATTGTCAGTGCTTTTCTGCTATTCACAGGGATTTCAATGGCAGATTGTTTTGAGAGTGGGCTATGAGGTCCTTTTCCCTAGCCTGTAGCACCCGGTATTCCCCAAGGATGGGAGTATTCAGCAATAAAAGCTATCACCTCACAAAAACATCAAGGAACCTTTAAGTACATGTTGCTACACAAAAAAAGCCAGTCTGAATGGCTTTACAGTTTAAGACTCCAATAATATGATATTATTGAAAAGGCAAAACTAGAGAGACAGTAAACATCAATGGTTGACCTGGATGTAGGAAAAGAGAGGAGGTATGAATAGGTGGACATGACATTTTTAGGGCAGTGAAAGAAGCTACTCTGAATGATACTGTAATACATTATATATATATCATGTTATGAATTTATCAAAACCTGTAAAATTCTACAGGCTGGGGTTTAGCTCAGTTGGCAGAGCGCTGCTCCACAGTCTCTGAGGACGCAGGTTCAATCCCCAGTACTGCAAAAGTGGGAGAAGGACGCAGCAATCCACTACCAAAACAATCCTGAAACAATCAGCCATTGAAAACCTAAGTCGCTATGAGCAGACCTGACTTGAGGGCACCGAATAACAACAACATAAAATTGTGTAACAGAATGAAACCAATGGAAACTAGGGAATTGGGTTAATAATCATAATGTATTAATATTAGCTCATTAGGCTTGGGAATGTGGCTCAGTGGTAGAGCACTTGCCTACCATGTCCTACCCGTGATTTGATTATCCAGCACCACACACCCACAAAAATTGGTTTTAGTTCATCAATTATAACAAATGCATCACACTAATGATAGAAGAGCATGTATTTGGGGGGAGAAGAGGCACATGGGAAGTTTTTATATTTTCTTCAATTTTTCTGTATACCTAAAAGAGCTCTAAAAAACAAAATCTATTTTTAAAAACAAGAATTCTTATGGGAGCAATAATGGAAAATATTTTAAAGCTGAGAAGCACTGCTTGACTCTAGCAAGAGAGGTCATGCTACAGTTATTTAAGTTTTCATAGGTTATA
>VMDO01003102.1:10444-62524 GCA_007922755.1 Pedetes capensis
AAAAAAAAAAAAAAAAAAACTTGCCAAGTGCCATGGCACACACATGTAATCCCAGCAACTTAGACGGATGAAGCAGAAGGATGATGAGTTTGAGGCCAGAGGCAGTCTGCACAGCTCAGAAAGACTCTGCCTTAAAAATAATTTTTTTTTTTTAAAAAGGGGCTTGCGGTGCAGTTTAGTGGTAGATCAATTGCTGAGCATGCACAAGGCATTGGGTTCAAACTCACCCCAGTACTGGAGGAGGAGAAGGAGAAGGAGGAAGAGCAGAGGAGAAGGAAGGAGGAAGAGGAGGAGGAGGAGGAGGAGGAAGGAAAGGAAGGGGAAGGTGCAGGAGGAGGAGGAGGAGGAGAAGAAAACTGATAATTTTATATGACAATAATAATACAACACATAATTCATTTGATATAGTGCCATACCAAAACAAATAACTTTCCCACAATTTATCCTCCTATCACAGGTAACTTTCCTAGTTGGTAAAAACTAAAGAATATGTTCTCTATAATTCTGTACAATTTTGGGAATCAGAATAAAGCATGGAAAAATAATGACTTACTTTAAACAATTCAAAAGCATTGCTATCACTCTAGAATGTTCTACTTTTAAATGAGAAGCAGTGTGTATATGTATGTCTGTCATGCATAGTCTCTAAAGAAGTGTTATCCTGAAAAAGTATTTTCTATTTAGCTTCCATATTTGAGATATATACATATGAGGTATGGGCTGGGATTTAGCTCAGTTGGTAGAGTGCTGCGCTGCAGTCTCTGAGGTCCCGAATTCAATTCCTAGCACTGCAAAAATGGGAGAAGGGCCTGGCAATCCACTTCCAAGGCAATCCAGAAACAGTCAGCCATTGAAAACCCTATGAGGGTCGCTATGAGTGAGATACCAACTCGATGGCACCTCACAATAACAACACATATGAGGTATAAAAGAATCACAATTATGATAGCAATGTACAAGAGTATAAGATACTATTCATCTGACAATTTCAGGGAAGTTGAAGAGAATTAGCTTATGATTTTAGAATAGCTATCAATTTTTATTCTTTTTCTTTTTTTTTTTTTTTGGTCTGGTGGTGCCAGAGATGCAATCCAGGATCTTATGCATGCTAGGCATACATTCATATCACCGAGGTACATCCTCAACCTCATCTCCCCTTTTTTTTTTAAATAAAGGTGACCAAAAGATCATCAGATTCCAAGCAGATTCCCTCTCTATATAGTCAAATGAAGTTATCAAACACTATTTTTCTATTCCTGCAACAATCTGAATTCTTACCTCAAGTACCTAAAACTATTTAACCTTAACTTTATCATTTACATGGAAAATTTCTTGAAAATAGAAGAGTGATAGGAAATCTAGATTAACCAGCTTTAGGAGCTTTCATGTAAATTATACATAATAAGGAGTAATAAGGAAGTGGAAAGAAATGAAGGAGGGTTAAAGGAAGAAAAAGAAAAGAAAGCTTCAAAATCAAACTACCCTGGGTTCAAATCTTGATTGCACATCTTAAGAAATATGTGACCATAGCAAAGTACTTGCTCCCTTTAAACCTGTTTCTAGAGAATATCACTTTCATTATAAAAATGTTTATATATGAATTAAATGAAATAATTAGGATCTAAAACACTATCTAACACACTAAGCCTCTTCTTCCTCTTTCTTCTGCACAGCTAACACAAAATAGGAAACACACCTGGCTCTTCTGCTGAGTACTTCAGAAAGCAATGAGCAGGTAAGAAGTCAGAGCATCTGTTTCCATTATGCCTTTGGCAATACAGAACCCTTTTCCTCTGGTCACCCTCAATGGATTAAGAGTAATCTTTATCTGGTATGGAGCAGAAATGGTGAATAAAAACACTACCTACTTGTGATACATTATATATTTTTACATAGTTAAAAAATAAGTATTTGGAGCCTGGCATGGTAGCACATACTTGTAATCCCAGAGACTCAAGAGGGTAAGACAAGAGGATTGCAAGTTCAAGGCCAGAGGCAGCCTGAGTAATTTAGCAAGACTTTGATTCAAAATTTAAAAATAAAAATATGGGCTGGGGGTCCAGCCCAGTGGTACAGCACTTTCAAAGTATGTGTGAGGCCCTGGGTGCAACTCCCATGTCTCACACACACAAAGGATTTGGCACATATTTAACAAAATCAGCTAAGTTGCAACCATGATTCTTTTATCATTTTTTTTTTTTGCCACAAATTATTTCACAAAATCCTTTTTGCTTTTTTGTTGACTATTTGAAAATATCAGTCAGCATATGAGGCTGACTCCTCTCCTAAAAGCTTTGTCAAGATTTTTCATTTTCATTATGATGTACATTAAAAATTTCTAATAAAAAAAAAAAAAAAAGATTTTTCATTTTGTGAAATTAAATCCCCAAACTTTCAAAAGTTATTTAAAAGTGAAAAAAAGTTAGTAAATTAGCTCTTAATATTATGCCCTACTGGGTATCCCAGATGACAGAAGCAAAGGCAAAAAAATTCTGTTAGCACAAACAGAAAAAAGGATGGAAGTGTATGTGCCCAAGACATGTTCCAGAAAATCTGCTTAGCCAACATTAAGAACTGTGCAATGCTCCACAGAAAAACAACAGAGGGAGATGGCAGAACTCAACTTCATATGCTCAATCTCTAACTTCCATAAAAAATGCAGTAATTGGAAGAAGGAGGGCAGAGGAAAAAATAGCTTCAATTTTAGAAGCAAAACAAAACAGAGAATATTCTTAGTCCTTGCAGTGATTTTTAAGAATTCTTACTTAGAAAGGATCATATATATATGAATCTCCTCTTTAAAAAAAAAAAGTTTATTCTCTATGTTTTGTTGTGGTTTTCTTTGGGGGGGGGCCTTAAAATCTAGTAATAAACATTATATTCTTAGATTCTGAGGAACAAAAGAAAAATCCCTCCACTGCGTTAATTGCAGTCTGTTGCTTCAAAATTTGGGAAATCAGAGTTTCAGCCTTGTGGATTTAATCTAATGGTTTCAACTATACTCAGAATGAATTACAATAAATGCACACCATAACATCAATCTTATCTCCCCTGGGTCCAGGTAGAAAAGCTTCTGGTTAGTTCTTAAAACTATCAACCTTCCCTTTACCTGGAGCTTTCCAAACATTATTCCCACTGCCTGTTACAAGACTGGCTCTTTAGGCCTCAGTTTAAATATATCTTCTCAGGAAAACCCTTCCTGTCTGTCTTATCTTTTCATTCTTTAAGGGAAAATATAATGAAGTTAAGATTTAATAAGTATAAAATGCTGGGCAACCCTTTACAAGATTTCATGTAATCTTCACAATAAACCTCCAAGATAAGTACTATTCTTACAGATGACAAAATAGGTTCAGAAACTAAATAGCTGGTCCAAGGTCACATAGGTAAAGCAAAAATTTTTCTAAGCCCAAATTTTTCTAATTCCAAGCCAGTAATCTATCTACTACACTATATACTGCCTCGTGTTTAAAGAGAAACTGTCTTACTAAAAGGAAATGTTTAAATACAGAACTATAGAAAGAATTACGTTTTTTATGAAAATCTTTATAAACTAATAGTGTAGATAATTAACTCAGTATTCAAACCTCCCATTGCTATGTTGTTTTGTTTTTTTATTAGAAATTTTTAATGTACATCATAATGTGATTCATTTTGACATGCTTTTCATTGTGACAATTTTCATATATGCAATTTGATAAACATTATTCATATAGGTTACCCCTTACCCTCCTCTATGTTTCCCCCACTCCCCCCTTCCCATCTAAGTTTCCCATCCAAGTCTCCTCTATCTTTTACTATGTAGTATTTTTCTATATGTCCTTGGGTTCCATTTCTGTTTATGTTTTATATTAGCAATTGGCTAAATAAGATTAGGCTACATTAAAGGAACAATGTTGATTCTTCCATAGTTTCAAAGACTTCATAAGACATATTTAAAACATCATTTGTAATAGGTAAATCAAGTAGTTAAACCAGATAATTTCTGAATTTAATGAATTTAGTTAATACATAGTCGAGTGGCTAGTTTTGTTTTTATTCTCTGTTTTTAGTGAAAAGATTTTTAACATTCATTTAAAGTTAATAAATTGAGATATATTTCGGTTAAGTTAATTTGAAAATGCAATTCATGAGTATTGTGGAAATACATCTTATGTTCTTGTTTATATACATGTCTCTCAACTACACATAAAATTCTAAAGAGCAGAGTCTGTAACCTAAACATATCCACAATATCTTGCATATGGATGGTGCCCAAATATATGTTGAAATGCCACTTATTAGAAAAAGAATTGTTTTTTTATCATCTGTGTTAGTTTTAAAATATTTCTACAAATTCTTTAGCATTTTCCCAATTAAAATATGAAGCATGGGGCCAAGGGTGTATAGCTCAGTGGCACAGCGCCTGCCTAGCATATGTGAGGCCCTGAGCTTGATCCTCAAATAAATAAATATATATATGTGAGAGAGAGAGAGAGAGAGAGAGAGAGAGAGGCTAATTCCCCTCCTCTTGAGGATGAGTTGGTTTGGTTACTCCTCCTAAGGAGAGGAATAAGGCAGAAGTGAGACCATGATTTCTAAGATGAGGTCACAAGAGGCAGGGCAGCTTCCTTCTTGCTCTGTCTTTTTGATCAGTCACTCTTGGGGAAACCAGTAGCCATGTCCTGAGATCACTCAATCAGCTCTACAGAGAGGACCATGTGACTAGGAACCAAGGTGTCTTGGCAACAACCAGTAAGGAAGTAAAGCCTCCTAACAATAGTCATGTAAGTGAGCGTCCTCCCCTCTCCAAACAAGCCTTCAACATGACCACAGCCCAGCAATTTCTTGACTGCAATGCTATGAGTCCCTCAGCTAGAAATAGTATGAGATAATATTCATTGATATTTTTAAGCTTTGCTAAGTTTTGGGGTGGGCTGGGATTTAGCTCAGTTGGTAGAGCGCTGCTCTGCAGTCTCTGAGGCCCGAGTTCAATTCCCAGCACCGCAAAAATGGGAGAAGGACCTGGCAATCCACTCCCAAGGCAATCCCGAAACAGTCAGCCATTGAAAACCCTATGAGGGTCACTATGAGTTGGATACTGACTCGACAGCACCTAACAACAACAACAACAAGTTTTGGGGTAGTTTGTTATATAGCAATAGATTAACATTTAATGGATTTCTTAATCATTAAATTTCTCATATTATTTCCTACAAACATCTGCCTCAATCTTTTTCCTTTTCCAATACTCATTAGAATCTTGAGAAGCAACACAGCTATTAATATAGAAGAGGTCCCCCCATGTGATTCTGTCCCTAAGTTGTCAGTCATTGTTAAAGAACATAATTAGCTGTAAAGAAAAAGTGCTTTTCAGATGTTGAGTACAGTAAGAAAGACAAGAAGTTTTGACAGATGTAGATGGCAGTCAGGTTCTTCTAAGACTTACTATTATGACTTACTTAAGCATCAATGGGACTTCCCCTCCTCTCTCTTCCACATGCACCCTACAAAAAGGCTTTCACAGGAACAGGGTAAAAGACCTACACAGTATTTTTATGAAAAGTCTAATGCCCTAAAGTGCCTAGTTACATGTGATAAATGTTTAAAACTTTGTTAGACAATAAGTTATAAAGCAACTTGAATTACTACCTCTCCCACCACACAACAACTCTCTACCCCCACCAAAAAACCCAGGGACCTGAATGCTTTCTGGCAGCACTCAAGATTAAGAAAAATAAATAACTTCCTTACATATATAATATGCCCAGGTCTATCCTGCTACTCATAAGAGTTGTACAGTTTACTCGTAGCTAAATCAATGTCAGCAAAGTAATCCTGGAAGGCAATTGACAGGCTTTTTGTTTCATGCCATGTGCGCGCGCGCTCTCTCTCTCTCTCTCTCTCTCTCTCTCTCTCTCTCTCTCTCTCTCTGTGTGTGTGTGTGTGTGTGTGTGTGTGTGTGTATGTGTGTACTTCAGTGCACACTTGAGGCTAATTTCCCAAGCAAGTTTGCTAAAGAATTGGAAGTGAATGAGAAGAGAAGCAATGAAAGGATGACAGCAGATTAAGCACTGAAGTCTAACAGACACCAAACTGTTATTTTTTTTTTTAATGGTAAGGAAGACATTATTGAAAGGGAGATGGGTGGAACATGATGATTGCTGCAGGGACCTCTGCAAAAGAATCTTGTGGAGGAAAGAGATTGGACTCAACTTCCCAAACTGTGCTCTTAATTCACAGATTTCATTTCCTTGCCTCAATCAAACTCCTTTACAAACATCATTTAAGTTTCTGAGCTGTAACTGAATAAAAGCAACAAAAAAGACACACAAATTAAGGTTACAGTATGCAATCTCCAAACATAAAGAAATATCCATCTTGCTATTCAAATTCTATCTCCAAATTAAATACCCAAAGAGACTTCTCAACTTTAAATAGGTATCATTCAAAACCAAAAACCAAAAATAACAAAGGATCATTCATCACTTATTTCCCTGGGCACAGCTTCTTCTAATTATTGAATTTTTAAAGTTATCGTTATTTATTTTCTCTTTTTTAAAGATTTATTTATATGGTGAAAATAAAACACACTCATAGCAAAACTTTTGAGTACAAAGTTACATTTGTTCACATCCATATCTCAGTTCCAGTTTCCGGTGTTAATGGTCAGTTAGAGTTGCTTGTATGCCAATTAGTTAGAAATTACCTACTTTTCACATGCTTGTATTATTATGTTTCCTCCTGAAAGAAGGTATACTTTATGAAATATTTATTTGTATCCCACCCAGCACCTTACATACACAGTAGTAGATAATTGCTGATTTAATAACCATAAAATACATGCAGTTCATTTATTTTTACATTAGTAATTCCAAGAAACAAAATTGGCTTGTTTGCATATATTTCACATAAATTGAAATAAATAAATCACAAATATCTTGCCATATTTTCAACATGATTACTGTATTTTTAAAAATCAAGTGCATGTTTAAATATAATAATGTGTACTTAATTGTTCCTGAAAAACACCTTACAGCATCCTATGTAATATCTAAATAGGGTAACATGCTACTTATCTAAGATAAATTATTGAGTGATTTGTAAAATCATCATTCATGAACTATTTAGTTTTAGATTAAAAACTACATGAATAAGCCTGTTCTACATGAGCTTCAAGCCTACAGAGACTTAAAAAGAAATAAGACAGGTATGTGACATTGAAAGTAATAAATATTTCTTAAAGCATGACAATGAGGAAAAAAGTACAGCTATAAAGATTAAAAACCAAAAAGTCAAATAAGAATTTTAGTATAGAGATGAACACTTTCACCTTGTCACAAACCACTCCTCAGTGGCATTCTGGGGTATATAATTGCTAATCTTTACAAAGGATGTTGTTGTTAGGAGCTTTGGAGCTGGGACCGACTCATAGCCACCCTATGTACAACAGAAACATTCCCTGACACTGGGCCAGGGGCACAACCTTTTTTTATGTTTAAGCTCACTGTTGCAACCAATGTGTCAATCCATCTAGTTAAGGGTCTTCCTTTTTATTATTGACCAGCCACACCCCCAAACATAATGTCCATCTCTAGGGATTGGTCTCTCTACTGACAACGTGTCCAAAATACGTTAAGACACAGTCAAACAATCCTTGCTTCCAACAAGCTCTCTGGTTGCACTTCTTCTAGGACAGATCTGTTGATTCTTTTGGCAGTCTATGGGATATTCGATATTTGCCTTTAGCACCATAATTCAAAAGCATCAATTCTTCTCTGGCTTCCTTATTCACTAACCAGCTCTCACAAGCATATGATACGACTGAAAATACCACAGCATGAGTCAGACACACCTTTTGCTTCAACATGACATCTTTAATTTTCAACATTTTAAAAAGGACTTTTGCAATAGCTTTTCTCCCAGTGCCATGTGTCTTGATTTAATGCTGCTTCCACGGGTGTTGATTGTAGAATCAAGTAAAGCAATACCTTGGACAACCTCAATCTTTTCTCCATTTATCATGAAGTTGCTTATTGATCTGATTGTAAGGATATTTGTTTTCTTGATGTTAAGGTTCAATCCATACTGAAGGCTGTGTTATTTGATTATCATCACTAAATGCTTCAAATTCTCTTCAGTTTCAGCAAGCAAAGTTGTGTCATCTGCATAATGCAGACGGTTAATGACTCTCCCTCCAAGCCTGATATCATGTTCTTCTTCATAAAGTCCAGCTTCTCAGATTATTTGCCCAGAATAGATACTGAAGAGGTATGGTGAAAGATACAGTCCTGTCACACCTTTCCTGATTTTAAACCAAGAAGTGTTTCCTTGGGCTGTTTGAACAATTGCCTCCTGGTCCATGAACAGATTACTCATGAGTACAAGTGCTCTGGTAATTCCCATTTTTAACAGTGATATCCGTAAGTTGTCGTGATCCACATAGTCAAAAGCCTTTACACAGTCAATAAAACATACATAGACATAATTCTGGTATTCTCTGCTTTTGGTCAATATCCATCAGAGGTCATCAATGATGTCCCTGGTTCCACGCTCTCTTCTCAATCTGGCTTGATTTTCTAGCAGTTCCCTGTCCATATACTACTGCAGTCTCTTGAATGACTTTTAGCAAGATTTTACTTGCATGTAATATTAATGATATCATTCAAGAATTTCTGCATTTGTTGGATCCCTCTTCTTGGGAATAGGTACAAATATGGATCTCTTCCAATCAGCAGCCCAGTAGCTGCTTTCCAAATCTCCTGACATAAACAAGTGAGTACCTCCAGTGCTATACCTGTTTGTTGAAACCTCTGGATTAGTATTCCATCAATTCCTGGAGCCTTGTATTTCACCACTTCCTTTATGGCAGCTTGCAGTTCTTCCTTCCATACCATCGCTTCCTGATCGTATGCAACCTCTTGAAATGGTCATCCACCAATTCTTTTGGTATAATAACTGTGTATTCCCTCCATCTTCTTTTGATGTTTCTTGTATCGTTTAATATTTTTCCTGTAGAATTCTTCACTACTGGTGCTCCAGGCTTGAATTTTTTCTTCAATTCTTTAAGCTTGAGGAAAACATAGTGTATTCTTTCCTTTTGATTTGCTTTCTCCAGCTCTTTGTGCATGTAATTATAATATTTGATTTTGTGTTCTTTAGCTGCCTTTTGAAATCAACTGTTTGGTTCTTTAACTTTGTCATATCTTCTTTTCACTTTAGCTACTGCACATTCAAGGACAATGTTGACCGTCTCTTTTGACATGTAATTTGGTCTTTTCTTTTTTTCCTGTCTTTTAATAGCCTTTTGCTTTCCTCATGAAGGATACCTTTGATGTCATACTACAACTCATCTGGTCTTTGAACATTAATGTCTAATGCATCAAATCTGTTCTTGAGATGGTCTCTGACCTCAGATCAGATATACTCAAGATCACATCTTGGTTCTTGTATACTTTGCCTCCTCAAAGAAGAAAAAATGCAGCATAATATTTAAGAATGCAGGCTCTGTGACCAGATTCTCCATAATTCACAGTAGCATATTGTCATAATTTAAGTGATTTCAGGCAAATTAAAATTATTTCCGTGTTCATAACCTACCTACTCCTCAATCTAAAGATACATCTAACTTACGGGTGGGTCTGCAGCCATAGCGCTTTGGCATTTGATCCCACCTGATCTCAGTAGCTAAGCAGGGTCAGCCTGGTTAATCCTTGGTTGGGGGACCACCTGAGAATACCAGGTGCTGCAGGCTAGGGAGAAGGACCTGAAAATCCACTCCCTAAATAATCCGCTATTGAAAACCCTATGAATAGCAGAGAAGCACTGACAATAGTGCCTGATCCAACTGGACAGTACCTAACAAAAACAGCAACTAATGGGTAATGAGGAAATAAGATAATTTATATAGAGTACTCAATTTAGTGTCTAGTTTCTGGAAAATATATCAGCACCAAAATTCACCAAGAATTACAAAAAAAAAAAAAAAAAGTAATTAAGTTTTGGTGTACATTTTCCCAAAGGACAAAGAAAGGAATTTAAATATTCCCATCCAAGATGCTTGTCATTAGAATGGTCTTGTCACTTAATACATTATACTCTAATTCACTGGAATTAAATACTATGAATTTATTTCATAAAATACCAAAACCAAATTGCAAACATTATTTTTTTAAATGGAAGGAAGGGAAAGAAGACGAGAGAGAAGAGTCAGAAGACTAAAATTAATATTATGTCTGCTCAAGGAGGTAAAAAAAAAGAACTTTCATCTAGAGGTTTGTTTATTCCATTTTCCCTTTAAAGTTGTAAGACTGTCACTAACTCAGATATACTGGACATCACATATTGCTTTTTCATATTTCCAACATATAAACTATTCCACTCAATACAAACTGTAGTCAAAAGAAGATTTACAAACAGAATTGAAAAAATATATAAAGAGTAGAAAAACAAATTCCTTCTCCCTCACAGAGGTGATGTCATGGAAGTTACATAATATCTTCTTTAAAAAAAAAAAAAAAAAAAGACTAAAATACACAGGCCAGACATGGTGGCAAAGGCCTGCAATCTCAGTGACTCACAAGGCTGAGGCAGGAAGATTGCAGGTTCTAGGCCAAAGGCAGCCCGCAAAACTTAGTGAGACTTTGGTCTCAAACTAACAAATAAAAATGGGGCTGAGAGTGCAACTCGGTGGTGGAATGTACCTGGCATGCTTGAGTCCTGGGGTTCAATTCTCAGTACTGTCAAAAAAAGGGGTGGGGGTAGAACTGTTTCAAATATCAAAACAGAGTTGCCCAGGGATATATTTATGAGGAATACAGCATCAAACAGAAACAAAACTTATTGAGTATTTTTCTTTCAACTTTCATTCTCCAAAAATTGTATGACCTGCCAATAGTCAATCACATATTACTCTCCTTATATTGAAATTTGGTAGACGTCAATGACCACAGGCCCATAATGACAATAGAAGAAAGGCTGGCTATGAAACAAATCAAGTTTAATAATATGATCCACAATTTTAAGTGTGTTACTTTTGCTTTATAAATCTCCCTGGCTGAATTTGGAAATAATATGGAAAAGATACATTCTATATTTGAAATAAAAATTTTACTTTGACAATTATGCAGAATTCCATATACTATAAAAAACAGAAATGCTGTAATACTAAAACTTACTGTCTTTTACTTCTAAAATATAATCTTGCCAACGAGTCCTGGTGTTTTCATTATTCTAATTTACTAGGTGCTGGCGTGAAGAAGGAAAAAGCATGTTTCAATGTGCATACGTGGATCAAACACTTATAAACACTCCCAAATTTATAATCAACTGTTTTCAAAGAAGATGCCAAGATCACTCAAGGAAGAAAGGATAGACATTTTAACAAACAGTACAAGGATAACTAGCTATTCCTATATTAAAAAAAAAAAAATTTAATTTAGCTGGGTGTGGTGACGCACACCTGTGATCCCAGACACTCAGGAATTAGAAGCAGGAGGATCATGAGTTTGAGTCCGGAGGCAGCCTATATAACTCAATGAGACTCTGAATGAAAACAAAAATGAGCTAAGGCACAGCCTAGTGGTAGAGCACTTTGCAAATAATGTTCGAGGCCCTGAACTTAACCCCTAAGTAATGCAAATAAATAAATAAAATGAAAGAAAAAACTAATGTATAGCCTCTACTTCAGTGTCATACAAAAAACTAAAATTGAGCGCCAGAAGGGTGCACGCCTATAATCCCAGCGGCTCTGGAGGCGGAAGTGGGAGGATCGCAAGTTCCAGACCTGAGGCACTCTGCATAACTTAGCGAGACCCTGTCTCAAAAAAGTTAAAAAATAAAATGGGCTAGGGGCGCAGCTCAGTGGTCCACCACTTGCAAAGCATGCAGGCACGAGGACCTGGGTTCAAACCGCAGTAGCACCAAAATAAATAAATACATACATACACCTAAACAGACCTAAATTTAAGATCAATACTATAAAACTTTTAAAAGAAACATGAGTCAGGCACAGTAGAGCATGCCTGTAATCAAGGTGACTTGGGAGGTGGAGCCATAAGGATCCCAGGTTCAAGGTCAGAGATAGCCTGTGTAACTTAGCAAAACCCTTTCTCAAAATTATATATATATATATATATATATATATATATATATATATATATATATATATATATGGGCTTGGAGTGCAGCCCAGTGGTAGAGCACTTGCAAAGTATGTGTGAGGCTGTAGGTTCAACCCCCAAATGAATGAAAGAAAGAAAGAAAGAAAGAAAGGGAAGAAAGAAAGAGAGAGAGAGAGAGAGAGTGAGTGAGAGGGAGGGAGGGAGGGAAAGCAAGGGAGGGAGAAAAATGGATAGATGAGAGAACATCTTCATGACCTTAGGTTAGGCAAGGATTTCTTAGACATGACACCAAAAACAGGATTCTAAAAAAGAAAAAAATCCTGACAAACTGGACTTCATCAAAATCTAAAGTGTTTATACTTCAAAAGACTTCAGCGAATAAAAAGACAAACCACAGACTGAGAAAAAATAGATTAAAATTAAGTATTTTTATAAAGATGTTAGGTTCAAAATATATAAAGAATTTCTGCAAATAAGTAGGAAGATACACCAATTTAAAAATGGGTAAAATATGTCAATTTACATTTCATTAAAGACATGCAAATGTGTAATAAGCACATTTACATCCCTAGTAAGCAGGAGAAGAAGCAAATTAAAACCACAATGAGATGATACTTTACATCCCCTAGAATGCCTAATTTTTTTAAAAATGGGTGACTAAAAGGGTAGCTCAGTGATAAGCACTCTTTAACATATATAAGGCCCTGGGTTCATTCCCAACACAAGAAAGAAAGGGAAGGAAGGAAGGAAGAAAGGGGAAAGGAAAAGCAAGAAAGAAGAAGAAAGAAAAAAGGAAGGAAGGAAGGATGGAAGGAAGGAAGGAACAGAGAGAGAGAGAGAGAGAGAGAGAGAGAGAATATGAATCACTGAAGAAGGCATGGAAAAACCAGAACCTTCATACAATGCTGATGATGATACAGAATTGTGCAGCTGCTATAGAAAACATTTTGGCATTTCTTCAAAAGGTTAAACATATAATTACCAAATGATAACTATCCAACCATTCTACTCTTAGGTATATACCAAAAAAACCCTGAAAATTATATACCTTCACATATAAAATATTATGTTCATAAAAGATAAAACATATGTATGGTAACACAGACACTTGCACACAAATGTTCATGGCAGCAGTATTCATAATAGCCAAATAGTGGAAACAACCCAAATGATCAACACCTAATGAATGAACAAAGTGTGGTATAACTAAACAGTGAAATATTATTCAGCCATAAAGAAGAAAGCACTGCTGGGGATGTAACTCAGTGGTAGAATGTCTGCCTAACATGCATACAGCCCTGGATTCAATCTCCGACACTGAATAAGTAGGCAAGCAATGATTCATGTTACATGAAAACACTTGGTGAGTACAAGAAGCCAGTCGCAAAAGACTACATACTATATACAATTTTATTTATATGAAATACCCCGAAATGGAAGAATAAGACAGTAAAAAAGCAGATTAATGGTTGCCTAGGGCTAGGAGCAGGGATTTACAGCCAAAAGACAAAGGAACTCATGGTGGTGGCTGAAATATTCTATAGCTGGACTCAAGTGATAGTTAAACAACTTTCTAAGTATAGTAAAAATCACTGAATTGTTCAATTACAATGAGTGAATATTATGGTAAATCAATTTCACATAAATAAGGCTGTTTAACAAAAAGTATGTACAGAGTATTTTATTGGAAATCATAAAAAAATTAAAAATTGAAAAATTTATTCTCTTCTCCCTTGTAATGTTACCAATTTGAGAGACTGAGTAACTCATTTAATCCTTACAACAAGCTGAGAAGATTTCTATTATTACATATTTCTATGTCACAGGCCAAGAAACTGAGACACAGAAAAGTTCAGTAACTTATTAGTCAGTTAATAAACTGCAGGACCAGGATTGGAATTCTACTTTATCTAACTTCAAATAACAAAAACTGACATGTACTTCATCTGTTTACAAAAAGCAATAAGCATTTTTCTATATGAATCAATATTTTGAATTCTGAGGTTTTAAAAGGGAAAAATTCTTTACATACTGAAAAGATCATAAGTACTAGGGTAGTGTTTGTAGAAAGAACACTTCATTGAGGTCAAAAGACCTTGGTTGATAAATCTTTGTGAAAATGAGGGAAATAAAGTAGAGTCTCTCTAAATGCCCTTTCCATTCTATTCTACAAAATGAAATGTGTTCCATTTTTCACTGATGGTTTCCTACAGCTTTAGTAATTTAGCCACTATAGCAATCATTTTATCCCTTCTGATTTTTTATATGTGTTAACACGTGGGATAGATATAATGCTCCCTATTTGGCCTTTTCCAATAGTCACTCCCAGTAAACTATTCTTAAGAAACAAAGTAACAATGATAAATTTCAACTGCAATTATGTACATATAAGTCTTCTGATCAGAGACTGAAAGGGTAATACATCCATGCAACATGGGAGTATTCACAGGAAAAGTTTAAATTCTAGAATAAGTATAGATAAAACAAAAAATATATACTAAAGACATTTTAAAGACCACCACTAGAGGAATATGTCTCCACACTAAAAATAACAGAATTGTAAAATATAATGTTCATTCTACCTCCTTTGTAAATGTTGAATTTCATTTATCACATAACTCTCCCAGATATAAAGTGTCAATAAACAGGTGCTCTTCCCAAATCACCTATCCCTGAAATTTTAAAAATCAGAGAAAGCACTAGCAATGACATAGGAATGATGTATTATGATTACTTTCTACAAAACAGCAAGGAAAGAGTTAATGCTGGTCTTATTTTCACAGTGAAGAAGAGGATTACCACTTCCTTGTACCTTTAAATGTTTCTATTTCAAAACAAAAAAAAATATTTCCTGCTGCCTAATTTTTAACAAGCTACATATTTCACTAAAACTCAAGAATAATTCAAAGCCAACAGAAAATATTGTATTTATACATAAATATCCTACCATTAAGTGCTAGATAACAGTGACTACTAGAAGGAAAACTACTTTTAAAACATGAGTAATTTTGGATAAGCCTCTATCTTCAAATCTTTAGACTGTGGCACATTCCACACATTCTGAAAATATTAAAATTAGTCATTATAGGTTGATTCAACCTGTAACTTGTGGTTCACAATCTGACTGGGGCAAAAGAAGCCATCAAATGAAGGACCAAAGAAGTAGACTGTGGTCCTACCTTAAGTATCTCAGAAAGAAAGACAATATTAATGTCGTAGCTATTCTAGGTAGATGTTTGTTTCTCTTATGCTCAAATTCTGGCCTCAAAGCTCTGAGTCAGTTTTACTCAGAGAAATTAGGAGGCTGCAGAATGGACATGACAGCATGATGTGTAATGAATGACACATCCTGTTTCTGAGCATGGACATAAGGCAGTAAAGCAGTGTTCATAAGTTATTTATGGGAACTGAATGAATGCAGCAGTCTCTTTCTTCTCTTCCCTCTTCCCATCATCTCCTATGGATTATGAGAAACAACTGTCAAAGGTTACTGAAACTAAAAATTCCTTTTAAAGGCAGATAGGCTGTAAAATTTTCTCCTTGAAGCTTCCCCACATTTTTATTTATATAGAATTCAAAAAAGTAAGAGAATTTTAATAAAATATTCAACATAAGTATATATACATGACTAAAAGAATGTTATTTTTTTAAATCTTACTCATATATAGTATATATGCACAGCACATAGCCCATCCGAGCTGCTCAATAATACTATGCAAGAATATATCTGGAAAAAAGAATCCTGATTCTGCCTTGCTATGCCAATATAGTTGAAAAATAGGACCACTTATTTATTTACAGCATTTCACTACAATCCATAACCTTAAAAAATGTTGTTGATGTTGCTGTTGTTGTTAGGTGCCTTACAGTCGACTCCAACTCATAGTGACTCTCATAGGGTTTTCATAAATCTTTATGTATGTTTGAGGACTGTTATTTCAACTATACAACAGGTTATTTGAAGGCAGGAACTATGTCTTCTACTTTCTAATACAGAATCCAGGATAAGAAAACAAGCTCTGGAGACAAATCACAATGTTTCAAATCCAAGCTCTACCACCAGCTTTGTGACCTTGGCCAAGATACTTACCCTCCCTATGCCTTAGTTTTATCATCTGCAAAATAAAAATAACAGCATATGGTTGTAAAACTAATAAAAGTAATAAATTCTGAGTGCTTAAAAAAAAAGTCCAGCACATAGTAAGCATAAAATATCAGTTATAATTATCTGTATCCCTACAACACCTAGCACCAAGTTCTTAGTAGATGTTCAGATATAGTTGGCCAAATAAAAAATAAAAAATAAGAGTAAGATACGGGTAATATAATCTCAGCATGACTAAACAATCTGCGAATAATAAACTCATCTTCTTAAATTCTTTAAGATGTTAACTTAGCCAAAAATATAACTTCATATATCCCTAATTTTCAATATATCTGAAAAAAAATTAAATAACCAAATCACAGAACAAATTCTTCACTTGTTTGCTCTGCATCTGTTCAACAGTCCTAGCTACTAAGTGTGCGAAAGAAAGCAGGAAACCTCAACCAATGCAATTTTAAAGTGGTCAGAATACCACAAATTATCAGAAGACAGAAAAGCTTGTTATTATTTTGAAAAGTAATTTAGGCTCTTAATTTAAATAGAAACAAAAAAAGATACTTTTAGAGATATTTTTCATAACATAAAATTTAGTATCAAAACCTTAATGATGAACCGAGCATGGTGGTGCACAATTATAGTACCAGCTGCTTGGGAGGTTAAGGCAGGATGATCTTCTGAGTCCAGGAGTTGAAGGCCAGCCTGGGCAAACATAGCAAGACTCTATCTCTTAAAAATAAACAAATAAATATAGAATTAATATATGGTCCAGCAAGTCCACTCCTAGGTACACCCAACTGAAAGCAAAGATTGAACCCAGCTATGTTCACAAAAGCCTAAAAGACAGAAACAACCTAAGTGTCCATCAACAACTAAATGGATAAATGAACTGTGGTCTACATATACAATGGAATATTATTCAGCCCTACAAAGAACATAATTTTGACATGTGCTTCAACATGAATGAACTCTAAAGACATCAATACTGAAATAACCTAAACACAAAAAAGATAAGTAATGTATGATCCCACTTACATGACGGTACTCACAACAGTCAAATTCATAGAAATCAAAAATAGGAAAGTGATTTCCAGGAGGTGGAAGAAGGAGAGAAGGAAGAGTTACCACTTAACAAGTACAGAGTTTCAGTTTGGGAAAACGAAAAAGTTACAGAGATGGATGGTGGTAATGGCTATACAAAGATGTGAATGTACTTCATGTCACTGAACCACATACTTGTTGTTGTTATTGTTAGGTGCCATCGAGTCGGTATCCGACTCAACGGCACCTAACAACAACAAGGAAATATTGACCACATACTTGAAAATGATTAAAATGGTAAATTTTGTATAAAGTGTATTTTGTCACTACATATATACTTTATTTTATGCATAAATATATTCACACATTAAGTATACTTATATATGAAATATATTTAAATATTTATTTATTCATTCAAACTGGATCTCACTATGTAGCCCAGGCTGGCCTTGAACTTGTCAAGTTCCTTCTGCCTCAGCCTCCCAAATGCTAAGATTATAGGTGCATACCACCCACACCTGGCAAATATTTGTATTTTAAGTATATAAAATTATATTGTTGTTGTTGTTGTTGTTGTTGTTGTTGTTGTTGTTTTTAGGTGCCATTGAGTCAGTATCCGATTCACAGCAACCCTACGTACAACAGGTGAAACACTATTGTCAGTGCTTCTCTGCTATTCATAGGGTTTTCAGTAGCAGACTGATGTTTGGGAGTGGATTGTAGGGTCTGTCTCCCAAGCCTACAGCACCTGGTGTTCCCCAGTGGTCTCCCATCCAAGTATGAACCACACCCAACCCTGCTTAGCTTCTGAGATCTGACCGGATTGGATGCCACAGGGCTACGGCAGCAGGCATATAAAATTATACATCCTCTATATGTCTGTCAGTTTGTCATGCTGTGGGGAATTGTGTGTTGCTGTGATGCTGAAAGCTATGCCACTGGTACTCCAGACACCAGCAGGGCCACCCACCGTGGAAAGGTTTCAGATGAACTTCCAGACTAAGACAAACTAGGGAAAAGGACTTGGCAGCCCACTCCTGAAACAAGTAGCCACTGAAAAGTCTATAAATAGCAGAGAAGCCTTGTCAATTACAGCGCTAGAAAATGAGCACCCCTAGGCTGGAAGGCATTTAAGAAACGACTGGGGAAGAGCTGCCCCCTCAAAGTAGAGTCAACCTTAATGATGGGAATGGAGTAAAGCCTCTGGGACTTCCTTTTGCTGACGTGGAATGACTCAAAATGAGAAGAAACAAGGTAGCCACACAATGGGTTCAAACATAAAAAGACTGTATGCATAACACAGTGTTCTGTTCCATTGTACATAGGCTCCAACTCAACAACACCTACCAACAACATATTATACATAAATTATTGTTGTTGTTGTTAAGTGCTGTCGAGTCGGTATCCGACTCATAGTGACCCTCATAGGGTTTTCAATGGCTAAGTGCTTCGAGATTGCCTTGGGAGTGGATTGCCAGGCCCTGCTCCCATTTTTGCGGTGCTGGGAATTGAACTCAGGGCCTCAGAGACTGCAGCGCAGCGCTCTACCCACTGAGCTAAATCCCAGCCCTATACATAAATAGAACAACTCTTTTGGAAAGCAGTTCAGCAGTTTCTTATAAAGTTAAATAAACACACTCTTTATCAAAATACCCAGCAAACCAATAACCCTTAGCTATTTGCCCAAGAAAATAAAGACATGCCCACATAAAAACCTGTACACCAATGATTACAAGTGTATTCATAATTGCTTAAAACTGAAAGTAAATAAAATATCCATCAACTTGTAAGTGAACAAACTATACATTCTTATGACATAATACTACTCAGCAATGAAAAGGAATGAAACACTAAAACACAAAAATAAAATAAAATAAAAATGGGAGGATCTCAAATGCATCATGCTAAGTTAAGGAAACTAGACTTACAAAGATATGTATTTCATTACTCCATTTATGAAACATCTGAAAAAGGCAAAGTATAAAGACAAAAATTAGATCAGTTGTCAATAGCTGGGGGTGGGAAAAGCAGGCTGAGTATGAGTATAAAGAGACATGAGGTTACTTTTTGGAATGAAGGAAATATTTTCAATCTTAATTGTGGTTAGTTAGTTAGTTGCTGTCGAGTCGGTATCATAGTGACCCTCATAGGGTTTTCCATGGCAGACTGTTTCGGGATTGCCTTGGGAGTGGATTGCCAGGTCCTTCTCCCTTAATTATGGAGGGAGTTTAAATGACTATCTACATTTGTCAATGTTCATCAAACTATACATATAATAGGAAAGGTTTACCACATGTAAATTATAAGTAAACAAAGAAAAACGTTGGAGTACTATCATCAACTTAAACATTTCTGCTTCCACAATACATATTCTTAAGAAGTATTCAATACGTAAGGCAAAGAGTTGACATCTAATTTTGTACAGATGTTAGGTATTATCTTGTGGCAAATAAGACAAAGGTGAAAATCATGTTCCTAGTTTTGTCTTCCATATATACACTTTATTTCCAAAGACAATCAGCTGAATTTATAATGACAATATATTAGGAATAACCATAACAAATGTTCTTCTTGTTGTTAGGTTCCATCAAGCCGGGTCCAACTCATAGCGCCCCTATGTATAACTGAGTGAAACATTCCCCTACACTGTGCCAAGCACAAGATCCTTTTTATGTTTAAGCCCATTGTTGCAGACACTGTGTCAATCCATCCAGTTGAGGGTCTTCCTTTTTATCATTGGCTGGCCACCCTCTCAAACATAATGTTCCATCTCCAGGGATTGGTCTGACAACATGTCCAAAATACATAAGACATAAGTCTAGCCATCCTTGCTTCCAAGGAGCATTCTAGGTGCACTTCTTCTAGGACAGATCTGTTGGTTCTTTTTTGGCAATCCATGGTATATTCAGTATTTGTCTCCAGCACTATAATTCAAAAGCATCAATTCTTTATCTCCTCTTTCCAACATCCAGCTTTCATAACCATATGATGCAACTGAAAATATCATGGCATGAGTCAGGCGCACCCTTTCCTTTAGTGTGACATCTTCACTTTTTCAGCACTTTAAACAGGTCTTTTGCAACAGCTTTTCCCAATGCAATGAGTCTTTTGATTTCTTGACTGCTGCTTCTGTGGGTGTTGATTGTAGAATCAGGTAAGGCAAAATCTCAGACAACCTCAATTCTTTTCTCCATTTACAATGAAGTTGCCTACTAACCCAGTTGTTAGGATTTTTGTTTTGTAGATGTTGAGGTGTAATCCATACTGAAGGCTCTGTTATTTGACCATCATCAGTAAATGCTTCAAATTCTCAACAGTTTCAGCAAGTAAAGTTGTATCATCTGGATAACACAAATTATTAACAAATCTTTGTCCAATCCTAATACCATGTTCTTCTTCATAAAGTGTACCTTCTCATATTGTTTGCTCAGCATAGAGATTGAAGAGGTACAGTGAAAGAATACAGCCCTAACACATACCTTTCTTGACTTTAAACCAGGCCATGTTTCCTTGTTCTGTTTGAATGACTGCCTCCATCCACGTACAGATTCCTCATGAATACAATTAAGCGCTCTGGTATTCCCATTCTTCACAATGTTATCTATAATTTGTTTATGATCCACACAGTCAAATGCCTCTGCATAGTCAATAAAACATAGATAGACATCTTCCTGACAGAGTGATGCTCTGTGCTGAGGCCCTGGATTTGATCCCCCGCACCACAAAAATGATAGAAGGACCTGGCAGTCCACTCCGGAAACAATCCTGAAACAATCAACCATCAAAAACCCTATGAATAACAGTGAAGCACTGACATAATGCCAGGCATGGCACAGTATGGGGGAGTGTTTGGTTCTGTTGTACATAGAGTCTTCTAAGAGTTAGACCCAACTTGATGGCACCAAATCATAGTGAACAAGAAACTGAAAAAAATAGGTTCTCTTCAGATAAATAGCCCTTTTTTGGGAACTTACCTTACAAATCAGTAACCAATATAAATGGTACACCATTAATATCTAATTTGTTATAGCACTCAATACGAAATCTGACATTTTCCCTTTCTTTCTCTTTATTTTTTAAAATTAAGATCAATTTCAGAAAAATCAACATCTGGAAAAGCGCTAGAAGAGAGGAGAGTGAAATGAAGACCAGAACACAAGGCTATTATCTCTATTTTCTTAATTCCACAGGAACTGAAATATATGTTTTAGAGACATTACAGTATTTTTAACTCTGCTTAAACAAACACTGTATACTCAACACACTGAATTATAAAACACAAGTCCAACTTTCATCCTCAGGTGAAACTAATAAACAAAATCAACACTGTAATTATATTTAGCTTTGTTTTAACCTCTAAAAATCTATTTGGTTCTTAAATTAAAATAGATACCCTTCTTCTTCCGTCTTCAAAGATCTCCTAATTTAACCAACTTAAACAGAAAAGCAGTATGTATAACATGTTGAATCTTTTATATCAGGTGATCTCAAACTTTAATACGCATCTAACTTACCTAGGTACTTGTTAAAATGCAATTCCACAGCACAATTCCCAGCACAATTGATAAGTAGAAGATGGGGGAAGGAATGGTCCAGGGACTCTGCACTTTTAGTAAGCATTCCAGGTAACTTTTATGTAGAAGATGGTATGTTGTTGTTGTTGTTAGGTGCCGTCGAGTCGGTATCCGACTCATAGCGACCCTCTGTTCAACAGGGGAAACACTATTGTCAGTGCTTCTCTGCTGTTCATAGGGTTTTCAATGGCAGATTGATTTTTGGGAGGGGTTGCCAGGTCCTTCTCCCAAGAAGATGGTATAAAGGACACATTTTGCAAAACATTGGTTGGCATGATGAATTTGGTACCCATGTTATTACCATGAACTCTAGCATTCTCTTTTCATAGATTATGCAATACTTGGGATCATCATTAGTCTGTGATCAACTCATCTAAGATCTAAAAATAAATTTAAAGACCATACAATTAAAATGGTACAGAATACTGTGTGAACACAGAAATGGAAAGTAAATGTTATAGATTTATTTCTGAAAGAGTAGTTAATAAAATTGACAAATCCAAGTCATTAATCTTTTCCTCATATAAGGCCTACATTTACACTGGGCACCATGGTGCACACCTGTAATCCCAGCAACGAAAGAGGATAAGGCAGGAGGATTGTGAGTTGGAGGCCAAAGGAAGCCTATACAACTTAATGAGATCCCGTCGCAAAATAAAAAAATATAAAGGGTTTGTGTTTAGCTTAGTGGTAGAACACTTGCAAAATACACAAAGGGCCTATGTTCAACTCACTTTGTTGTTGCCGTTAGGTGCTGTTGAGTCAGCGGCTGACTCACAGCCATCCTATGTACAACAGACGAAACACTACTGTCAGTGCTTCTCTGCTACTTATAGGGTTCTCAATGACTGACTATTTTTTGGGAGTCAGTTGCCAGGTCCTTCTCCTAAGCCTTCAGCACCTGGTATTCCCAGGCAGTCTCCCATCCAAGTACTAACCGACTCTGCTTAGCTCCCGAGTTCTGATGGGATTAGATGTCACAGTGGTACAGCTACAGGCTTCAACTCATTAATACCACAAAAAAGAAAGAAGAAAAAGAGACTATACTTATTCTGGCTATAACATTATATGTTGCTTTTCTTGTTGTTGTCTAGTGCTGTCCAGTTGGGTCTGATTCAGTGACCCTCATAGGGTTTTCAATGGCTCGTGTTTGGGGGTTGCTTCAGGAGTGGATTGCCATGTCCTTCTCCTGTAATGTTATATGTTGTTGTTGTTGTTAGGTGACGTCGAGTCGGTATCCGACTCACAGCGACCTTCATAGGGTTTTCAATGGCTGACTGTTTCAGGATTGCCTTGGGAGTGGATTGCCAGGTCCTTCTCCTAATGTTATATAACATACCCAAAATAAAGCAAAACAAAAAAACATAAACAAGAATGTTTATGGTCATGCACCATAAACATTCTTGCCTCTAACAAATAGTACAGTCAGTTCATGAATCAGTATTTTTTATTTATTTTCTTTTGGCCACACATTAAGATTCTCTGCTAGAATACAAACAGATAAATGATTTCTCATGTCGTTTTTGATATCCAATCATTATTACTACAGTTAACCAGTCTTCATTCCCATAATACCTGAAAAGAGTTAATTAAATTTCTATGTCAATTTCATCTTCCCCATCTTTGACCTAAGCACAGTCAAAACAGACAGCATCATTTTCTTTTTGATTTATGTGCACCCCAAAATACTTCGGGCTGGGATTTAGCTCAGTTGGTAGAGCACTGCACTACAGTCTCTGAGGCCCGGAGTTCAATTCCCAGCACCGCAAAAATGGGAGAAGGACCTGGCAATCCACTCCCAAGGCAATCCCGAGTCAGTCAGCCATTGAAAACCCTATGAGGGTCACTATGAGTAGGATACCGACTCAATGACACCTAACAACAACAACAACCAAAATACTTCATTTTAAATTTTTCAATTCTGATGTTGACTTTATAAGACATAAGAACATTTTTTCTTATACCATACAAAAATTGGATTGCTAATAGAGCAACACTGATGTGTTTACATTTCACTTAACATTTCAAACCAATTCTGTTGAACATTTCATGAATCTCGGACTGGTGGTACAGTCAATTACTATTTCAGCAGTAACAACCAGAGTCAGCTCCACAGATTCTATGCTCCTTTGAAAGGACTTAGTGTGGTCTTTGTCTCCAAGGTACAGAAGACCATAAATAAAAGTGAAACAGTCTAATAATGAGTTAGCCAGGCTTAGCTCTTAGAGAATATCTATCTCCAAAAGCTTCCATGGAAATTCAGAAAAGAAAAATAGTATCAACAAGACTAAAACCAATTTGAGATGGTGTCACTGAAAAATGCTAAATAAATAAAAGTGGGGCTAGGTTTTTGTTTATTCTGTTTTTGTTTTAAGTTATGCAGAAAGTAAGATGAACAAAGCCGATGAAGGTTTAGGCTTTGGGAAGAAAGACTGTAATAACAACAAATGGCAAAAAGAAGGCAGAACTACTTGATTTCTACTGGTACAGAGTACATGGAATACTACAGTCTTAAATTCTGAGCAAGTGTCAAGTAACAGTATTTAAGCCTCATGATAACCTTATCTACATTTCACAAAGTTGCTAGAAGAAATATTGAGGGAAAAACAAATCAAGCATGTCCAAATACTATATAAATATAAGTTCCTAATCCATTAGTAAACAAAATGCAACATTTAAAAAATTAAAAAATTATGAAACATGATGTCTGGGTATGTGAATACGCATACTAAGTGCTCTGCAAGTGCTGGATCACTGAACTGCGCCCCCGGCCAATTTTTTTTAGTTTTTGAGAGAGGGTCTTGCTAAATTACACAGACTGCCTCTGGTCTTGAACTTGTGGTCCTCCTGCCTCTACCTCCTGAGCTAGGATTACAGGTGTGCACGACCAGACCCAGCAGTTCTGACTTACTGAAATAGAACCCTCACTTCCATATGGCTATAGCATGTGTTCTTAAAGAAACAGTTACTGTGCCAGACATAGTGGTACATGCTTGTAATCACAGTACTCAGGAGGCTAAGGCAGGAGAACTTTTTAAGTTCAAGACCAATGTGGGCTACATAGCAAATTCAAGGTGAGCCTAGGCTACATAGAGGAAAGAAATAAGGAAAGAACTTCAGAAGGAGGGAAGGAGAGGAGAGAAAAGAGAAGGGGAGGGAAGGGGAGGGGGAAGGAAGGAAGGGAGGAAAGAAGAAAAGAAGGAAAAAAAGAAAGGAAAAGAAAGAGAAGGAAGGAAGGAAGGAGAAACAGTTACTGTTAGTTGTAAACTTAGCAAAATGAATAAAACCCCCTTTCGATAAGGAGTTTTCAATACAGCAAAGAACATAAAACACATGTACAAATAAGCTGAACACAAGTCAGACAACGAAAGTTACATAACCAGAATGTAAATAAAATTTAACAGAAGTTCAAAAGAAGTATTTCTAGCCATGAGGAAATACAGGCAAAGATGTCAAGAAAGATTTCAAGGGGCCAGGGGCGTAGCTCTGTGGTAAAGAATGTGCTGAACATGCATGAAGCTCTGAGTTCAATCTCTAGCACAAAAAAAAAAAAAAAAAAAAAAAAAAAAAAAAAAAAAAAAAAAAAAAAAAATCAAGGAAAAAGTCCTATTTGTGCTAGGTCCTAATTGATGAATAGAATTTTGAAACTTCACTAAATACACATTTCTCTGGAAGAAAAATGCTTTTACTTCACTAGGGAAAACACACTATCTCAGTAAATAGTACCAACATCTCTCCAGTATTCATTCACAATTACACCAGAACCTACACTTGACACATTTCCCTTTCTCACCCTGTGTTTCCTGCCCCCAAATCCATTTCTTCACGACATGTTACTAATTTTAACCTCCTAAATATCTCTCAAATGTTTACTTTTCTCTTCTCTACCATCTCCTTAGCCCAAATTGCCATCATCTCTTCCCCACCCTACAAGTCTTCTGACTGTTCTCCCAGCTCCATATGGATCTATCTTCCAAAGAGCATCTAGAGATTTACATATATACACATATATGTATGTACATGTAAACATATATACCTATGTATGTAAACATACATGTTTATATATAGTTTTACTCATATTTATATCTGGGTAGATAGATACCTCAAAGACATATGCATCACTTTCCACACCCAAATCCTCGACATGGCCACCTCTCTAGCTTTTATCTTGACCCCTGTGCCCTCTCACCTTTTGTGCTGCAGCTACTCTGGCCTTTACTCACAACTTCTGAAACTTGCCATACTCACTAACATAGGGACTCCTGTACCTGCTATCCTCTTCAACTGGGACACTCACCCACTACCAATCCTCTTCACCTTGTTGTTGTTGTTGTTGTTAGGTGCCATCGAGTCAGTCATAGCGACCCTCATAGGGTTTTCAATGGCTGACTGTTTCGGGATTGCCTTGGGAGTGGGTTGCCAGGCCCTTTTCCCATTTTTGGGTGCTGGGAATTGAACTCGGGACCTCAGAGACTGCAGCGCAGTGCTCTACCAACTGAGCTAAATCCCAGCCCCCTCTTCACCTAGTCAGCTCCTATTCACCCTTTAGGGCTTGGTTCTAATGTCACTTCCTCAAGAGCTTCCCTATTCTCCCACACAAAATTGGGTCATTAAGTTGTACAATCTTAAAGCACCATACATGGCATTTTCTTATAAAGAATTAAAGTTGCAATTTTTTATTTACTTTGTGTTTATTTGATTATGGTTATCTCCCTGACTACGCTATTAGCACCATTATCAGGACAGGGCCCATAAATAATTCTGTCTCAGATTAGACCTACCAACATACATATTTGTTCCTAAGTAAATATGTTTCCTTTTTTTTTTTTTGTCAAAATATCTATGGAGAGCCAATAAAAATGGGCATCAATCACTGTCCTGCCTGTAGTGCAACATGTAGCTCATAGGCCCCGTGCAGTTCTCTCACTAAGTCCCCCCTACCCTTACCTGCTATTGTATGTGTAAAAGACAACAGCTTTTTTGCCTGATAGCATGGTTTAACAGCTGCTAGTAAGAAGCGTAAGAGGTTGAGTCTAAACCTAGAAAATACTGACTTTATTTGCCAAAAAGCAGCACTTTCAAAAATAGGAAGAAAGCACTTTGGTGATTTACCCAGGTGTTTACTACACCATTTATAAGAGGAGCTATGAAGAAGGCTTACACTATTGGACTTCAAAAGTTTGTGGTATATTTGGAAGAATTTGAAAGTAACATAGAAAGGTTTGTATTGCATTGAAGCAAGTGGCTACATAGGTGACACTAAGGAGATGGTAGTGACCACCTTGGCGCACTGACCTTAAATAAATGAAAGGCATTAAAGAAAGCTAACCTATTGAAGCTCCAAAAACACAAAATCATGTCCCTCTGAAGAAGTGAACACATCAGACTGAAACTGGAGAATAATAAGGTTCTTATAGGTGCAGTGTTATACTACTACTTGAAGGTCAACTGTTGTAAATTAAAGATGTACACTGAAAACTATAAAGCATTAAAGTAATATTTAAAAGTTAGAATGGAACCATGAAAGTACATAATTAATGCAAAAGGCAGAAAGAGAGAGAAAATGATAGGACAAATAAATAAGATGATGATGATGATGATGTTGTTAGGTGTCATCGAGTTGAGTCTAACGCATAGGGACCCTAATAGGGTTTTGAATGGACGGCTGATTGGGGATTGCTTCAGGAATGGATTGCTACCTCCTTTTCCCATTTTTGTCATGCAGGGGATAGAACCCAGGTTCTCAGGGAGTATAAAGCAGCCCCCTACCAACTAAGTAAAACCCCAGGCCTAATAGAATGATAGTAGATTTAAATCTAACCATATTAATAATTATACTAAATACACAAGCCTGCAGCTGTAGCCCTGTGGCATCCGATCCCGGCAGATCTCGGAAGCTAAGCAGGGTCGGGCCTGGTTAGTATCTGGATGGGAGACCGCCTGGGAACACCAGAAGCTGTAGGCTTGGGAGGACCTGGCAACCCCCTCCCAAAAATCAATCTGCCATTGAAAACCCTATGAACAGCAGAGAAGCATTGACAATAGTGTTTCCCCTGTTGTACAGAGGGTCGCTATGAGTTGGACACCGACTCGACAGCACCTAACAACAACAACAACAAATACACAAAGTCTAAATACTTCAATTGGAAGATTGAATAAAAGATTAAAACCCAAATATGCAGTGCTTACAAGAAACTCACTACAAATATAAAGAAACAGATACTAACATGTATAGAATTAGTCCATGATAATTCCAGTCATAAGGAGACTAAGGAAAAGGATCCAGCAGCCCATTCCCAAAACAATTAACCATTGAAAACTATGAATAGCAGAAAAGCAATGTCAAAAATAGTACCACAAAATGAGCTTCGCAGGTAGGAAGGCATTCAAGAAATGACTGGGGAAGAGTTGCCTCCTCAAAGTAGAGTTGACCTTAATGACAGCAATGAAGTAAAGCCCCTGGGACCTCTGTTTACTGATGTGGCACAACTCAAAATGAGAAGAAATATAGTGGCTGCAATAATGGGCTCAAACATTAAAGTATCACAGGCATGACATAGTGTCGATCAGTGTTTCGTTCTGTCGTACATAGGGTCACTATGAGTCAGATCCAATTCGACAGCACACAATAACAACGATACCAATCATAAGAAAGCTAAGGTGGCTATATTAATACTAGATAAAATAGGTTTCAGAACAAAGAATGTTACCAAATACAAAGCATACTATCTCATAATGATAAAAGATATATTATGTCCTGATCAGGAGAACATAATATTCCTAAACACTTATGTTTTTTTAACAAAGCTCCAAAATATACAAAGAAAACTTGAAAGAAAAATATGTAAGACTTTCAAAATTCCTAGACCTGACATTTATGCAACATTCTTCCCCATAGCAGCAAAACAGATATTTATGTTCACACTATATTACAGGCAATAAAACACTATGTCTCTACAAAAAGAATTCACGTCAAACTATATTCTCTGACCACACATTAGAAGTCAGTAACAAGGAATAGGAGTATAGCTAAATGGTACAGCATTTGTCTAGCATGGACAAAACCTAGGTTCAATCCCCAAAACCAACTAAAATACAAGTAACAGATGTTGAGAAAATTCTCAAATACTTGAAAACTGTATAACATACTTCTATATAGCCCATGGATTAACGAGGAAATCAAAAGAGGAATCAAAAATTATTTGGAACTAGATGAAAATGAAAAGACAACAAAATTGTGGCATTCAACTAATACAGTAATTAAAAGGACATTATAAGCACTAAAATGCCTGTACATATTCAAAAAAAGAGGCCAGGCACTGTGGCACACACTTGTAATTCAGCAAGTCAAGGAAACTGAGTGAGGCAGGAAGATGGCAAGTTCAAGGTCACAGGCAGCCTAAACAGCTTAAGGAGACGCTGTCACAAAAAATAAAAATGGTGCAGCTCAGTGATAGAGCACTTCCTTGCCTAGCATGCACAAGGCCTTGGGTTCAACCCTCCAGTAAAAGAAAGAAAGGAGGAGGAAGGAGAAAAGGAGGAGGAGGAGGAGGCGGCGGCGGCGGCAGCTGAGGCAAGGAGGAGGAGGAGGAGGAAGAGAAAGGGAGGAGGGGAGGGAGGGAAAAGAAAAGAAAAAAAGATACATCAGGTGTGTTGGTACACACCTGTAATCCCTGCACTTGGGAAGCTGAGGCAGGAGGATTGCAAGTTTGAGGCCATCCTGGGCTACAAAGCGAGACCTTGTCAGGAAAGCGCGTGGGGGAAGGCAAGGGCAAGGGCAGGAATGGGGACAGGGGCAAGGACAAGGACAGGGAAAGGGAAGAGAAGAGAAGGGAAGGAAGCGGAAAGGAAGGAAATGGGGAAGGGAAAGAGAAAAGGAAAGGGAAAGAGAAAAGGACAAGGAAAGGAAGGAAAGGGGAGAGGTGGGGAGAGGGTGGAGGGACAGAATCTCAAAAGAATGCTTCAGTATCTATCTTAAGAAGCTAATGAAAGACTAACAAATGAAAGCCAGTGTAGAAAGAAGAAAGAAAGATCAGAAAATAAGTCAATGAAATTAGGGAGAAAAAAGAAAAAAACAGAAAATAAAACCCACAATGAAAGCAAAAGCTGGTTCTCAGATCAATAAAGCTGATAAACTAAACAGGGACAAAATAGTAAAGATACAAACTGGCAATATCAGGAATGAGAGATGTAATATCATTAGAGATTCCAAAGATATTAAAAAGATAAGGAAATATTATGAATAATTTTATGCTGATACATTTGGCAACCTAGACAAAACAGATATATTCTTCAAAGACAAACAACAAGAACTCACTCAAGGAGAAAGAAATAACTTAAAGGCCCTCTGTCTATTAAAGAAATTGTATTTCAAGTGAAAAGTTTTCCTCATGAAGAAAAGTCCAGGTGACTTTCTCTGATGAATTGTACCAAACATGTAAGAAATAATACCAATTCTCTCCATACAGTTACAGAAAGATGAAAAGAAAGGAATATTTTCTTTTCATTTTTCAAGAAAAGAAAACTGCTGAGTGCTGTGGCGCACGCCTGTAATCCCAGTGGCTCGGAGGGGGAGGCAGGAAGATCACATGTTCGAAACTAGAGGCAGTCTGCGTAACTTAGCGAGACCCTGTCTCAAAAAGTAAAAAGTGAGCTGGGGGTGCAGCTCAGTGGTCCAGCACTTGCAGAGCATGCAAGCGCGAGGCCCTGGGTCCAACCCTCAGTACCACAAAAAACTAAAAACCAATATTCTTCATGAATATTGCTACGGTTTGGATAAGCATCCTCCAAACGTCCATATGTGAAAGCTTAGTCCCCAAAGTGGCAGTACTAGGAGAGGTTATAAATCTTTAAGAAGGGGGACTAGTGAGAGGTCCTTAATTCAATGGGGGCATGCCCTCAAAGGGAACTGTGAGACCCCATTTCCTCTCTTTCCTTTTTTTCCTCTGCTTCCCGACTTGAGATATCATCACTCACTTCGACACATGCTCCCACCATGATATGCAGCCCTCTCCAGAGGCCCAAACCAGTAGGGCCATCCAATCTTCAGCTTTACCCTCCAGAACCATGAGCCAAAATAACCTTCTTTACTTCGTAAGTAGCCTATGTCAAGTATTTTGTTATAGTGACAGAAAACTGATTAATACAAATGTAGATTCAAAACTCAACATAATTTTAGCATATCACATAAAACAACATATGAGAAGGATAATACTGTATCATGACCAAGTAGAGTTTATGTCAGAATGGCAAGTTAGTTTAAAACTCAAAAATCAACATAATTCACAATATTAATACATGGAAGAAAAAGAATCCACGTTATCTTCTCAATGGATACAGAAAATGCATTTGACAAAATCCATTCCTAATCTTTTAAAAAGCTCCCAAGAAACTTAGAAAGGAACATCTCCAAATTGATTCTGTCAAAAAATAAGAGGCTATCAAAGAAAACAACAACCTAACGCTGACTTCCTACTTAAAAGATTAAAAAAAAAAAAAATGAATGCTTTCCCCTACCAAAGTTTTTAAGTCGATACTAGTCGCAAGAATTTAGAAATAGGGGCAAACCTAACAAAAAAGGATACAAGACCTGTATAATGAAAGCTTTTTAGAGAAAATCAAAGGCAAAACACATGGAAAGATGTACTATGTTCCTTAACTAAGAGCCCTAATATTGTTAAGATATTAATTCCCCCTAAAATTGATCTATCCATGCAATTCAATTTCAATCAAAATCAAGGCAAGCTTTTTTCCTATAAAGTTGACATGCTGATTCTAAAATTCACATAGGCACACAAATACCCTAGAATAGTCAAAGTAATTTTGAAAAAGAAAAAGTTGGAGGATTTATATCTGACCTCAAGATTTATTATAACTCTAGAATAATCAAAATAGTATGCTTGACAGTCAAACAGGCAATAGACCAAATAGAGTCTAGATAAAGCCCCACATATATGATTTTCCAAAGAAGATGCAAAGGCACTTGAATGCAGAAAGAATGATCTCTTCAACAAATGATGCTTGAACCATTATATATCCTTATGCAAAAAATAAGAGGTGAAGGAGGTGAAAGAAGAGAAGCAGGAGGATGATTTTGATCTTTATGTTGTACCACACATGAAAAATACAAATTGATCATAAACCTAAACTTATAAAAATTCTAAAAGAAAATCTAGGAAAAAATCTTTGTGATCTTGAGTTACACACTGATTCTGAAATAAAATGCCAAAATCACACAGCATGATCCAGAAAAAAACAAAAGAAGTTGTTAGTAAATCAACTTCATCAAAATTAAGAACTGCTGTGATTCAAAATAACACAGTTTTTTGTTTGGTTTCTTTTTCTTTTTCCTTTTTTGTTTTTTTAGTGATAAGGATCAAACCCAGAGTCTTGCATATGCTAGGGAAATACTCTACCACTGAGCTACATGCTAGCCTTGAAAGATACTTCTAAGAGAATAAGGCAAGCTACAGATTGGGAAACAATAATTGCAAATCACATATCTGACAAATGACTTACATCTAGAGTATACGAAGAATTCACACAATTCATGTATTCAGATATAATACGTCATTAAAGAAGATATATGAATGTCTGACAAGAACATGAAAACATCATGTTCAAGAACATGTTCAACATCATCAATATTTGGAGTAATGCAAATTAAAGCCACAATGTTTATCACTACACACCTTTTGAAATGACTAAAATTAAAAAGATCAAACACAGCAAGTGTTCACAAGAATGATGAAACAGAACTCACAGACAGTGCTGGTACAGAAAATGATACAACTGCTTAGGAAAAAAATTTAATGATTTCTTAGAATACTAAGCATATACCTACCATATTAGCCAGCCAATCCAGTGTTAAATACCTGCCCTAGAGAAATAAAAGCATATGCCTACACAAAGACTTGAACATAAATGTTCACAGCAACATTATCTATCATAGTCAAAAACTAGAAACAATCCATAAACGATGTCTTTTAAATATCAATAGTTTCACTAGCTTGATCAAACATAAATAACAGGCCTAGAAAGGCATGTTTTTATAGGAAAAAATTTCATATTGTACTACTGCTAAAAATACATAAAATTTATAAAACTAACAGACTTTATTTAACCTTTTATGATGCTATACAAAACTGACAGGCAAACTACAGGATCAAGGTCTAAACAAACACATTTGTTACTTTTTTCCTCATTATGATTTACTGTTTGAACTTTTTATTTGTGAGAAGCCCAGTTTTGTAGTGGTTAATAGCATAGACTCAGCAGGAACTGACTGGATTCAAATCCCACATCAGCTACTTACTTGCTGCATAAACTTGGACAAGTTCCTTTATATCCTTATGCCTCTGATTCCTTGTCTACAAAATGGAAGAATAATAGTATTTACCTGATAGAGTGGTTATTAAAATTACATAATGAGCATAAAGCGCTTAGAACTGTATGTAGCTCATAAAAAGCACCCAGAAGTTTTACTTGTCATCATTATAATCATGCTTAAGATTGTGACTATGATTAAAGATTAATTACATAATTGATACTGTAACTGACAATATGAAAAACCACCAATATATTTACTAAGAATTCATGCAAAAGAAGGACTTCAAAAGACATTTCTCCAAAAAAGATATACAAATGGCCAGTAAGCATATAAAAAAATGCTCAGCTCCACTAATCACTAGGGAAATGTAAATCAAAACCACAGTAAGATACCACTTCATCTCTACCAGGATGGCTATAATCAAAAAATGAAAAACAACAAGTGTAGACAAAGAAACGGAGAAATTGGAACCCTTATATATTGCTGACAAGAATATAAAATAGTGCAGCTGTGATGAAAAATCATTTGTCAGGTTCTCAACAGGTCAACCATATAACTACCATATAGCCAGCAATTCTACTTATAAGTATATGGCTCTAAGGAGGTAAAGTAGAGATTTGACCAGATATTTATACATCAAGGTTTATAGCAGCCTTATTCAAAATAACAAACAAGTAGGTAAAACAAGTGTCCATCAACAGATAAATGGATACGCACAGTGTAGCACACAGAATGGAATATCATTCAGCAATAAAAAGGAATGAAAATTTGACATATGCTATAAAAATAGACCTTGAAGACACTAGACATACAGAACAAATATTGTATAACTTTACTTATATGAGGTATCTAGAATAGGCAAATTCATAGAAAGCAAAACAGAGGTTACCAGCAGTTAGGGTAGGGGTATATGAAGGAGAGTCATTATTTAATGGTACGGAGTTTTCATTGGAGCTCATGAAAAATGAGAGATACTTATTGACAGTGGTGATGGTTACACACTATTATTGAGTATATTTAATGTCACTAAGTTGTATACTCGCCTGCAGCCGTAGCCCTGTGGAATCCGATCCCATCAGATCTCGGAAGCTAAGCAGGGTCAGGCCTGGTTAGTTCCTGGATGGGAGACTGCCGGGAACACCAGGTGCTGTAGGCTTGGGAGAAGGACCTGGTAACCCCCTCCCAAAAATCAATCTGCCATTGAAAACCCTACGAACAGCAGAGAAGCACTGACAATAGTGTTTCCCCTGTTGTACAGAGGGTCGCTATGAGTCAGATACCGACTCGACGGCACCTAACAACAACAACAACAAGTTGTATACTTATGAAAAGTCAGATTGATATTTTGCTATGCATATTTCACAGTAAAAACGAATGACTGAATGGAAAAAGCTAATGCTGTATGACTCTGTACTCCACAATCATTTATCAGTAAAGGGAGAATAAAAAGAATGAATGCAGTAGAATTTATTGGTAACTCTATTTAACATCTTCACTTTTATTCACACAGCATATCAATGAAGAAGTCAATATCTGTTCTTACCTATATGGCTCTGAAAGAGGCAGAATAGCTAAAACAAGACATGCTGCTAAATTATAAGCTGATTTAGGAAAGCATTAAAAACTTCCTTTAAATATTATGTGATACATTTTAACACAAATATAACCAACTGGAAACAGTAACTGTGAATTTAAATAATAGTAATAGGGTAATATCTCTCTTCTCTCTCTCCCCTTCTCTCTCTCCTGAATTAGTACACAGTAGTGATAACCTCACTTAACAAAATCTATAGGATTTCTTAGTTTTTTAACAATTAATTACTTCCCCAATAAAATGGAGAAATAGCTGACCATGTTTCTTAAGTTTGTTGAAAGAAAAAATGTACAGATATTTTCAGGCTGTAAGGAAAAAAGAGAACTTTGAAAAACATATACATTTACATGTGAGCATATTATATAAAACTGTTGTTGTCAGGTGCTGTCAAGTCCAACTTATAGTGACCCTACGTACAAAAGAATGAAATATTCCCTGACACTGTGCCATGCCTGGCACTATGTCAGTGCTTTTCTGCTATTCATAGGGTTTTCAATGGGTGATTGTTTTTCGGGATTGTTTCAGAAGTGGGCTGCCAGGTCCTTGTCCCATTTTTGCAGTGCTAGGGATCAAACCCAGGGCCTCAGAGAGTGCAGAGCAACACTCTACCAACTGAGCTAAACCCCTATCATTGGTTATATGAGGGCAAAGTTAATTATTGTTAATTAAGCTACAGGAAAAGAAAGAGGCTTGACCAATGGACATTATAAAGTAAAGCTTTTTCCAAGGTGGCACTCTGGTATGACAGTGTCGAATGTGTAACAAAAAATACTACCTAAAGTAAAAATGACTAAAAATATCCTCTTAAGCTCATTTATATTGAATTTGCAAAAGAATGACTAAAGACTTCTGACCTGAACAACAGTAAAAAATCTGACATCAAATTCTCTAGAACATCTTTCTATTTCAATAGGAATAACGACATATGATACAGTTCTATCTTAACCATGCTATAAACCTGGATTCAAAAGTAAGGATATATATTTTAATTTATAGAGAAAATTAAGGTTCATTAAGATGTTATAGAGAAAAAATACTATAACATCTTAATGAAACTGTTTTTGTTAGGTGCCATCGAGTTGGGTCCAACTCATAGCAACCCTATGTATAACAGACGAAACTACCCTGCACTGTGTGATGGCTGGCACTATTTTTAGTACTTCTCTACTATTCATAGGGTTTTCAATGGCTGATTGTTTCCAGAGTGGGTTGTTGGGTCAGTCTCCCATGCCTACAGCACCCAGTATTCCCATTCAGTCTCCCATCCAAGCACTAACCAGGCCTGACCATGCTTAGCTTCCGAGATCTGACACCAGGGTGGTAGGGCTGGAGACCTTGATGAAACTAGAAAATACTAAAAGGCAGAGTCATTCTTTTAGACATTGAAACATGCCCCCTGGGCTGGGTACTATGATGCAGGCCTCTAATCCCAGCACCTCAGGAGGCGGTGACAGTAGGATCTCAAGCTCAAAGCCAGAGCCAGCATTAGTAACTTAGCAAGACCCCACCTCAAAAAATAAAAAAGTAAATGGGCTAGTGGTAGAGCACTTGCAAAGTATGTGCGAAGGGAAATGCAAATCAGAACTCTAAAATTCCATCTGACCCCAGTAAGAATGGCCAAGATCAACAAAATAAATAATAACAAATGCTGATGAGGATGTAGAGAAAAGGGAAGTCCTCTACACTGCTGGTGGGGCTAGAAATTAGTTCAACCATTCTGGAAATCAATATGGAGATACCTCAGAAAAGTGAAAACAGAATTGCCATATGACCCAGCTACATCACTCCTGGATTATACCCAAAGGGAGTCAAGGCATCATACCACAGAGACACATGCATCTCCATATTTAATGCTGTACTCTTCAAAATCACAGGGATATGGAACCAACCAAGATGCCCATCAACAGAAGAATAGATCAAAAAATTGTGGTACATATACACAATGAACTATTACTCAGCAATAAAAAAGTGAAATAATGTCATTTGTAGCAAAATGGATGGAACTGGAGAATATCACCTTAAGTGAATGAACACAGGCTGAAAAAGAGAATTACCTTATGTTCTCATTCATATGTGGGAGCTTAATCTTATTTAAAGGAAGGAAAAAACTATACATAAGCAGATATATAAACATGAACAATTTAACTTAGCTAAAAAGAGAAAATATAAGCAGAGTAGAAAGGAGGAGGGAGGGGACTAGTGAGGGGAAGCACAGGTTGTGGAATGTGGGAAGGGGAGGAGAAACAATGAAAAAGGATAAAGGGGGAGAGGATGATCCCCAAGTAAATGACATCTTCATGAGTACAAGGGAAAAACAGGGGAATATAATCCATAAATGCATCTGAGCTTTACTACATATTAATCAAAAGTTTCCATAAACTTTCTAAGTTCATGAAAGTGTAAACAAAACCAATGTTAACAGTTTTACAATGGAAAAAGCAAATGCTGTATTACTCTGTATCCCACCAACTTTACCAATAAAAGGAAAAATGGGAAAAAAAAGTATGTGCAAAACCCTGGGATCAACCCCCAATTACTGAGAAAAAAAAATACAGTAGCTATCATACTGGTCATCTTTTTTCCACTGATAGGGCCTAATCACCAACCACCTGGACAAAACTGGCCCACTTCAAAATAAAACCACGAAATAGAAAAGCTTTGGGTTTCCTATTAAGGGGCAACACTAAGGGAATCATGATGCAGAAATCTCCAATTGTGGGGACCTAGTACTTCAGTACAAACTATAATGCGCAAATATAGACTATAGGAAGACAAGGGAATGTTTTAGACAGGCACTGCCCTAGACAGAGTGAAAATTCTACCCTTTTTTGACATTTTTACATAAAATATGACAGCAAAAAAAATTTTTAATAACAAACTAAAAATAAGACAAATTAAATGTAACCTTTACCTGTCCAGTATATCTTTAAGACCAAACCTGAGTTATAGATTAACTCCTACTAATAATGTTGTCATCTACAGTGATTTTGTTTCCACAGCTAAAATAATAGAACTGCAATTGACTTTTACTGAGTTCAACGAGAAAATATGTCTATAACTCACACACTTCAAAACTATCAAAAAATATTGTTATACTTTCACATATCATATCCTTCACATGTCTTCATTATTTTATATTTATAGAACAAGATATCTGCATGTCATATTCTGCTGAATTTTAACTCAAAATTTCCTATGAGCCTCCAAAAACTAATTGGGTATGAGATTTTTCTCATTCCATTCTCAAACTGATCTAAATCATTGTTAAAAGTTAAACTATTTTGTTCTCTTCTAAGTTTACCATCAACTATGTGCTTCTTGGAGTACCTAAAACATTTTGTATCTGTGTCAAGTTATTTCAGTTGGAGAATCTAACAGTATAAATAAGACCATGGTCATGGATATAACCTTTAAAAGATTGTTTTAATTCTATACTCTTGTCCTCTCATTCACTTGGAAATATGTCACTAATCAAAAGAAACAGCACTAGAAAACTCCATTTTTGAATGACAGTCTTAATGCATTAGGACTCTGAGGGCATTTAATTAGTGCTAAGTAATGATTAAGGAAGTATATGAAATTTATGTAAGAAGATTTCAATGTTGAATGTAGGAAAATAACATTAGGACTTAAAATTATGAACCATATATTCATATATTAGTAACAAGAAGTGCTTTTCATGAAGGCTGTACCAATTTGGCACTAAATCTCAAACCTTTAAAAACATATATTCTCCGACGAATTCAACATAAGGAAACAGAAGTTCAGTTCAAAGACTGTGCATAAAGACAATCAGTAAACTGTCAACATAAAAATTCTGAAATGGGGCAGAGGGTAGCATAGTAGTGGAGCACTTATCTAGCATACATGAGGCTCTGAGTTTGACTGTCAGCACCAGGAACAAAATCTGAAATACGTTACTATAGAGGTTAAGCCCATGGCCTCATGCATGCTTTGCAAGTGCTCTACCCTTGAGCTGTACCCCAGCCCATTTTTTATTTTTTTTTTCCTTGAAACAGGATCTCATGAAGTTATGTGGGCTGCCTCTGGCCTCAAACCTGTGATCCTCCTGCCTCCAGCTCCCAAGTCACTGGGATTACAGGAATGAGCCACCACGCTCAGCTAAGAATGATCTTAAATCAGTAGAGGAAAGATGGATTATGCAGCAAGGAACCCTATCTTTTTAAAACTATGATTGGATCCATATTTCATCCTTTATACCAAGATGAACTACACATGGACCAAAGATTTAAATGTAAAAAATGAAACCAAAGAAATACTAGACAAACCATAGGATAATTATTTTATAAAATCAGAGTAGGAAAATCTATTCTAACTATGACGTAAAACTAAAAAGCCAAAAAGAAAAACTTATCCATTCAACTACATAAGAATAATTTCTTGCAAGTGGACAGGAACACCAAAATAAAAGTCAAAAAACAAATGAAAATACTAGCAACTCATTGCAGATAAAGGGCTCTTTGCTTATTATACTGAAGTGCCTACAAATCACAAAGAAAAGGTTCCAACAACATAATAAAAATGGGCAAAAGATAAATACAAGTCACAGAAAGGGATATAGCAATGGTTCTTAAACATAAAAAAAGGTTCAATCATACTTAATGTAAGAGATATGAAAATGAAAACTAAACAAAGATACTTTTTTTACCTTTTAGATTCAAAATTTTTTGATAACTTCCTATGTGGGGAGACAGGCACTCCTCATGCATTGCTGATGAAATACAAAGAGGTACAACCCCTAAGGAGGGCAATTTGGCAATATATTACAAAATTATACACATATTCTTCACGTAACAATTCTAACCTTATGAATTTTTTATAGATATACACAAGCAAAATGGTTTATATTCAAGATCATTCACTGCAGCATTATTTGTAACAGCAAAATATAGAGAGTGATTATATGAATTATGATTCATCCAGGCATTATGCAGCCACAAAAAGAAGGAGGATTCTCTTTACAAAGTGATAGAAAAATATATCTAAGATATATTAATAATTGGGAGGCTGAAAGGAGAGAGGAATAACTTAAAGTACAGATCAAATCAATGTTTGTAGTTGGTCATCACATGTAAAAATGGACAAGATGCATGTAAACAGTAAAAAAAAAAAAAAAACACTACAGTAATATCAATATAGACATAAAGCAATTAAAAACTGGTTCCAGACCCCAGAACTCCTAGGCAATTGATTGCCTCCAGTCATTTCTTTAGCCTTACAAAAACACAATCCTGCATTTTTTTACACTAAATGTCTCAAATCCCACTTATGGCAGAATTTTTACATATTTATCTATCCATTTGCTTCTATGCACACTGAACCGGGTATGGAAGAATACATGAAATTTTCAAATTATTTAATGTGTGGTTAGGACAAAGATTGCCTACCTGAAGGCAACTGGGTGGCCCACAGGGGAAAAGTGGGCGACATTTCAAGAAATATCCTCTCATACTTTTTATATTTTCAAGCAAGGGAATATAATTACCTGTTTTAAATATAAATTTTAAAAATAAAAATATATTTGGAAAAAAACTTTAGTGTTTTCAATAACATAAGAAAATACATTGTTAAGAGAAAAAAGTACCCAGGCACAGTGGCACATGTGTCTGTAATTCCATCAACTCAGGAAGATGAGGCAGGAAGATCACTGGTTCAAGGTCAGAGGCAGGCTGAGCAACTCAGTGAAACCTTGTCTCAAAATGAAAAATAAAAGAGACTGGGAGTGTAGCTCAGTGGTGGAGCATTTGTCAAGCACATGTGAGGCAAAGTGTTCAACCTCTCCTACTAAAGGGGGGGAGCAAAAAGTAGAATATGAAACATGCACAGCATGATACCAAATATGTACAAGAAAATATATTTGTACATAGAGAAGAATAAAATATTAAATAGCTGTCTCTGAGAGGTAGAATTACAGATGATTTTAAATTTCTTTAGATTTTCCTAAAGTTGAAATTCTTTACACTGAGCACAATTCAATTTATAATTAGAAAAAAAAATTAATTTTTAACAGTGTGAATCAGGAAGGTTAGAAACTAAAGGAGGAGATAGAAAGTTATTAGGTGATCCAGGCTTCTTAGCAACACATGTGAAGCATTCATATTTCCTTAAAATATCACTTCCAATCACAGCATAAAGAATTTATGGCTAAACAAGTTAAGACAACAGAGATATAAAATATCTAATCTGTGCCCTGGTCCACCTCTGAAGAATGATTATGAGATTATTCTCATCTTCCTACTTTGTGGATATTTTGTTCCTTTTTGTTTTCTGTTACCTAGGTAATGGTACTTCCAGCATTCCCTTGAGGATTGTGAAACCAACAATCTGGTATTTCTGTCGATCTTTCCTGACTTTCAGCTTTGAAAGGCCATCTCCCTAAGGGAAAGCAGTAAGGTCTAGAAGCTAAATCAGGAGGCTAAGGAATCTGAGGTTAAGAGTTCCAATCCCAGCAAGGTGTGGAATTTGTCTCCAATTTTGGGAACAAGTTAAATTTCCTGAGCCAGTTTCTCTGATGAAGAAACCTAAAGGACTGTTTTGAAAAAAATGTTTAGGACGGTTGACTTTAAAGTTTCTTTTTAACTTTGCACATTATTCTTTTGAATTTTGTTTTCTTGTTTTATGTTAAGTATTTTCTTCTCTAATTTTCACTCTCTCAATCAACATCTACAAGTATTACCAAACCCTCAGACTCAGAGATGAGGAAAGGGGTACATTTATAAAGCCTACTAAAAGTGACGCCTGCCTGCAGCTGTAGCCCTGTGGCATCTGATCCCGTCAGATCTCAGAAGCTAAGCAGGGTCGGGCCTGGTTAGTACCTGGATGGGAGACCACCTGGGAACACCAGAAGCTGTAGGCTTGGGAGAAGGACCTGGCAACCCCCTCCCAAAAATCAATCTGCCATTGAAAACCCTATGAACATCAGAGAAGCACTGACAATAGTGTTTCCCCTGTTGTACAGGGGGTCACTATGAGTCGGATACCGACTCGACGGCACCTAACAACAACAACAACAACAAAAGTGACGCCACGTGGATAGAACATGAACAATGTTGAAGACAATTTATGAAGGAATAAAAATCCAGTCAGGATATAAACAGGACCCTTCAAAGCAAAGCAAATAAAAATAATTAATGTCATTAACACTTGGTAAGACAAGATAAAACTCAGTGTTCTAATATCTGAACCTACTGCAGAGATAAAATGGGTAAAGGCTAATCTAGCAAATGAAGTTTTGTTATGTTTTAAAGGGTTAATTTTTTTTAACTGTATACTAATAACTTGTCTTTCCTTTCTATTTGCTTACCATATTTTTCTTTTTCTTTCTCATTTTTTTCTTTGCAGTAATTAGGGGTTTAACCCAGGGCCTTGCACATACTTTGCAAGTGCTCTACCACTGGGCTACACCACCAGCCCACTGCTTCATATTTTTATTTTGAATCAAGGTCTACATTATGCAGGCTACTTCTGGCCTTGAACTTGTGATCCTCCTGCCTCTGCCTTCTGAGTCACTGGGATTACAGGCATGCACCCCTGCACCTGGCCATATACTTCTTCATGACTTTCTCACTAGAAAATAAACTAATGTGAGGGTAATGGAGGAGGAGAATATGAGCAATGTACAATGAAATGCATGTATGGAAATGTCATAATGAGACCCATTAAGTTGTACACTAAAAATTACTAATAAGATTACTGGGGGGAGGAAAAAAAAGCAAAAAGAAAATAAATGAAACAAATTTGTAGTTCTCCACCTACTGGTCTTGAAAAGTACTTGATAGCCTTTGGGAAGAAAGGTGTTTTTACAGACATCAGCAAGCAATTATCCCTCTGCCAAGTTAGGGTGAAGCAATTTCAGCAGTGCCTTCAGCACACTTCAAACTCCTCCTCCTGGTTAACAAGACCAAACACCTCTAGAGTAACTTAAAAGTTTTTCCAATAAGGAGGGACAAGAGAGCAAACAGCTACATTTTTTCTGGATTAACTCAGTCATCAAATGCTTTTTTGTGGCTCACCTATTTAAAGGTGATCAAATCACTTTGTGCTACTGAAGAGAGCAACTGCAAAGAACAATTACATAAACCCTCTGCTCCAATTTACCTCATCCTTCTTTCTAATGAAACAAAGAATCAGAAACCACTGCTCTGTGACTATTTCCTTAGTAATCTCAGTAAAACCTTCCTTTGTCATGTGAATTCCTTTTCTGTTGCTTAGCAAATCAGAGAAATTTATTTCATTCCATATAATAGGACACAACTGTATACTAGTTTTAAAAATGTGAGCATTCAATTTTATCATCTGAAAAAGGTCAAGGCAATCCTTATAATCAAACTACTTTCAAACAGGTACATTCTATAACTTTGTATTTTTTATGTCAGAAAATCTGTACCTATCAATTCCAAATCTGCAATTTCTGAATCAAAAAAGCTCTGAAAACCTAAGCTTTTTCCATCACTTCTCTTACAGCAATATCTGACCTACACCAACATAATCTTTATGCCACTTAGTGTGAATACTCATTTGTTTAATTACAGAAATATTAATATGACTGATTTCTGGGTGTTGCTCCAAATACCACTAGGGGGGTTTATGTTTCTGTTTATATACCATATTCATTTTCCAAAATCACATTTTTAATTCTGAATGATTCTAGTCCAAATGGCCATGGAAAAGAGATAATGGATGTATATTTTGACTCAATGAAAAATATTTCCCATCTTTTTTAGCAATCAACCAATAGGATAGGAAGCAGAAATACACTAAGATGTTAGCCAGGTGGTATGGCTAACCCTAGCTACTCAGAAGGCTGATGCAGGAGGATCCCAAGTTTAAAGCCAGAGGTAGCCCATGCAACTTAGTGAGATCCTGTCTCAAAAAATAAAAAAGGGGGTTGGGATGCAACTGAGTGCTGGAACACACCTAGCATAAGTGAAGACCTGGGTTCAACCTCCAGTATTGAAAAAAAGAAGGAAAAAAAAAACTAAGATGTTATAAAAGAAATTGTCCACCATCTATGAACATTAATAAAACACACAACATAAATAGAGACATATAAACTTTTTCTCAAAGGAAGAAAAATAGAGCTATGTGAGTTTAAAATAACTAGGATCTGCATGGGGCTGGGATTTAGCTCAGTTGGTAGAGCGCTGCTCTGCAGTCTCTGAGGTCTGGAGGTCAATTCCCAGCACCGCAAAAATGGGATAAGGATGTGGCAACCCACTCCCAAGGCAATCCCGAAAACAATGTGCCATTGAAAACCCTATGAGGGTCACTAAGAGTTGGGCATGACTCAATGGCACCTAACAACAACAAGGATCTGCATAGGTAGTCTTGGAAGGTCTTTCTGATTCCAATGAAGAACTTGTTTTTTTGTTGCTATTGTTATTTGTTTGTTTGATTTTTTTTCAGACAAGATCTCACTATGTAGCCCAGACTGGTCTGGAATTCATCACGCAGCTGGCCTCAAACTCAGGATCCTCCTGCCTCAGCCTTCAGTGTGGAGATTAGAAGTTTACACTACCACATCCCATCTCAATGAAGAATTCTTAATGTGTATGAATTTGAGGATCATAGGCAATTAGTATATCAACATTCAAAGCCTATGCTATATCCTAAGTACTGAATTCAAGCTTTAGATTCCAATAATTTCTAAAATATTACTACTCATTCATAAAAGTTCACCTAACAGCACTGAGGAAATTAAAATACTTTAAGTAATATGAATATGTTTGCAATGCATTTGAAACATACTGATTTTTTTCTAGCAACCAATTAGCTAGAGCACACAAAACTTTCAGTCTTGGTCAAACAATTTTATTCACCTACACATTATTATAAAATGGTGCATATTACAACAGATAAGAATGAGTGATGGGAGAAGGACCTGACAATCCACTCCTCAGGCAATCACGAAAACAATCAGCCACTGAAAAACCCTTTAAGGGTCGCTTATGAGTCCAACACGACCTGATGACACCTAACAACAACTACAAGAGTAAGTGACTCAGTAAGTATATTCAAACTTAACTATAATAAAGGACATTCTATATAAGGCCAGTGAGTTAGTCACTTGTAATTCACAGTAGACCAAAATGAAACAATTTCCTGGACTTGTTACTTGTTGCAACATTTTAAGTAAATATAGAAACAGTCTCTAGAAATGTAATTAAATATACCTCATCCTTTGTCTTAATTTCTCAAGCATATTCAATACCATTCAATACCATATACTACAACCATTTAAGACTTCAATCCCCAAATGGCACAGTAGCACATACTTGTGATCCCAGTGACTCAGGAGATAGTGAGTTGGAGGCCAGAGGCAGCCTGAATAATTTAGCAAGCCCTGTCTCAAAATAAAAAATAAGTATGTGGCTGGAGGTACAGCTCAGTGGTAGAGCACTTGCAAAGACTGCATGCGGACCTGGGTTCAGCCCCTGAGTACCACAAAACAAAATCAAACAAAACAAAACAGACTTCCATCCCATCCAGTTCATAAGAAATGCTTACCAAATTCTCACCATCACATTTCTGGAATTATATTATCCTTGATGCAGTATGATTAATTTCCTTTTTCTTATGTTTGCTGAAATAGTATCCGCTTTTAGAAATTTTCTATCCAGTCCCTTTCTCATCAATAAGCAATGAGATGTATATTAGCTTGATGATATTATTTTATTAACTGAACATTTTAGATAAATCCTAAAGATACTATCAAAATTAAAAAGTAGAAGACTTCTTCCTGACTCTTCATAATGGTAACTATATTTCTCCTCTAACTTTCCAACAGCATATCTGTGCCCCACTCACAGGCCTGTTACACTGATGAGTAAAGTACTCCACCACAGGAGTCCTAGAGACAGATATCTTAAATTTCTCCCAGAGAGTGTCCCACACTCACCATCCATTCATGGTAAAGTAGTTAATTTTAATGTTCTCATTGTTTACCAAAAAGCACAGACAGTGAGGCTGGCTTTGCCACTCCCGTTTCCTTTTGCTATGCTGCTGAGCTTTTTCAGCCAATTGACTTTGCGCTGAGGCTATAAATATCTGAAAAATGTTCTGCATTTGATGCTCTTGGACTCTGCATCCATATTTAGCTGTTTATAGCATGCCTTTGTTTAAGCTACTTTACTACCCATAGGATCAGTCAGGCTGAGATCTAGATTGTCAAAGGACAGATGCATCAACATTCAAGAGACAATGATTTACTATGAGCAAGGTACCAATCCACTAGAAACGATGACAATGAAGGGGGTGGGAAGACAGAAATATAAACAAAACAGACTTTCTGTCGTCAAGAATTTTATAGTCTTGTCTGGGCATGGGCAACAATTTATTATAATACTAGAATAAAACAAATGAAACATTCTGTAACTAAAAGAAAATAAAGGACAGGGCAGCATAAATGCTTTTCTCTTAGCTATATCACAAAGATGTGCATTTGTTTGTGTTCTAAATATAGATCCACCTATTATAAAGCTCTGAACATTTCCCAAAGAAGTTTTCCAAATTATGGCAATATATAAAGCTCTGGATATAATTATTATCAACCAAAGAACCAAACCTGTCAATACCAAAGTAAAAACAGTGCTAGTCTTTAAACTATGTGAAGCAAACTAGTATTATTCCTAAAAGTTTCTGTTAAGATAGTCTTTGATGAGGGAGGGTACTTGGTTGTTCTTTGCAAAATGATTTCAAATAGAAGTACATTACAGAGCATATAAGCTGTAGCCAGCAGCCAGCATCACTTAATGCAGCTCCTTACTATACCCTATCTGTAAAACTCAAATGGCTATTTTAGGTGAAGTCTCCCAAATGAATGAGACAGACCTAAGCGACATCCCCTTTCCCACCTTCTTATCTTGTGAAAACATTCCAAGCAAATATTCATCTCATTCTGACATTCCTTCTTTCAAAACTCAGTTCACTGATGTCTTCATAAAATTACTCCTCAGAATCCCCTGACAATAGTGATTTAAAGGCATTAAATTAAGGGCTTCTTCAACGACTGGCTCCAAAAGTCTGCATGGAATTTGTAGGCCAAGTTGTAGGCAAATAACAGGACAAGCCACAAAATCAGCCAACTTTAAAGCTAAAAGGGATCACAGATACCAATTAGTCCAGATTTCACATTTCATACAGAAACCTAGAGCCAGGAAGTTACAACCACTTACCCAAAGTTACACAACCTCTTTGTAACAAAGCCAGAATGAAAACCCAAGTTTTGAACCCCCAGTTGTATACTTTAGACTAGTTTCCCAATTTCTAGATTTCCTTAAAATATATTAAACTATACTCATCACCATATCTTTACATTGTATAGAAAGACATAGATGATCCAAGACAATCAGGATTTTAAACACATAAAATAAACAAGAAAGAAAAACAAAACAAAACAGTATTCCCCAATTTGATTTTCCACATTCTATTATTCTTACTTCAAAATTTTCAAAGAATTACACAATAGGCAACTTAAGAACTAGCTAAGAATACAGCCAAGAGTCACTCCGATAGTTGTCGGATATTTATATCAAACTAACAACAACAAAGTAGTCTCCAGGATGAGCTGCCTTAGAGGAAGGAAAGTAACAATTGTTGTTCCTGTTGTTAGGTGCCCTGGAGTCAAATCCGACTCATAGCGACCCTCCCAGGGTTTTCAATGGCTGACTGTTTTGGGATTGCCTTGGGAGTGGATTGCCAGGTCCTTCTCCCATTTTTGCGGTGCTGGGAATTGTACGTGTGTGTCAGTATGTGCACATGTATCCATCAATTACTCCAGATTTCATATTTCACACAGAAACTTAGAGCCAGGCAATTAAAACTACTCAGTCAAAGTTACACAGCAAACTTGTGGCAAAGCCAGAAGGAAAAAACACAACCCCAAGTTGTATACTCTAGACTAGGTTCTCAATTTCTGGATTTCTTTAAAACAGGTTAGAAGTGTGTATGTGTGTGCGTGTGCGTGTGTGTGTGTGTGTGTGTGTGTGTGTATCACAAATCAAGTCCTAGAACAGACCACAAAAAACATAGTTTTTATATGGGTTACAAGGTAAAGAATAATTAACACAATGTCTAGAAAGCCCAGCATTTTGGATACTGAAATATTGAATTATATATTCTTACAGTAACATAGCTCTCTCTCTAACATCATATAAAAAATAGTATGCCAAAGTGGATAAAGAAGGAAGATAGAATAGGAAAATATAATCACAATATACTTTAATTCATACTCATTTTCAGATGCTCATCAATCTTTGCTATAAGTGATTAGCTAAAGAGGATTAGCAGGCAGATGGAAAAATCAGGCACCAAAGTTTTTAATCTAATCTGCTGAGAATGAACTGGGTGACCTTTATCATTTCCTACTTCTTCGCTTTAATTCTTCCAGTTAAATAGAATACGATCAAGAAACACTTAGAAACACCCAGCAAAATACAAAGTGGTACATAAATTCCTAAGAAGAACTGGTTATAAGAAAAGTTGATGGATTTTTACGATTGAAAGAGCTATTACAGATTTTAATGAGGTTTTACTCATTTGGTAGAGTACTTGCTCTGCACTCTCTGAGGTCCTGGGCTTGACCCCTAGCACTGCAAAAACAGAAGGACTTGGCAGCCCACTCTGAAAACAATCTCAAGATAATTAGCCATGGAAAACCCTATGAATAGCAAAGAAGCACTGACACAATGTCAGGCATGGCTGTCAGAGAGTGCTTCCTTCTGTTGTACATAGGGTCGGTATGAGTCGGACCAGATTCAGGGGCACCTAACAACAACAATTCATTTTACAGGTTAGCAATCAAGAGCCAAAAAAGCAACCCAATCTGCCCCAAATCATTTAGCCACTTAGTGACAGAATTCAGGCAAGAACTCAGATGTTTCCATTCTCAGTTCTGAGATCTTTCTAACAGTGATGGACATGAAGTCTTGAAACCAAGTGACCTACGCAGAAAGATAACTAGTAAGCCACAGTCATTCTTGAATAGGAAGCATATGCCCTATTCAGAAGCTATTGTCAAGTGCCATCAAGTCGGGTATGAAAGCAAAAACAAAAAAATAAAAAGAACGTACTTGATCGCTACAGTATCAGATGCACATGACTGCAGAATATAATCTCAACATTATGTTTGATCCTAGTTGCTTCAGATTTGCCATCACACATTCAGCCACATTGCTAAGGTCTTTTGTGGTCATGTGAGCTAAGTGATAAATATCATACCATTTCAATATTTCGGAAAGCCACAGCTAAATGCTGAATGCCAAGCTATAAATCCTTGGGCTATGAGTTTTCACAACCAGCATGGTTATAATGCTGCCCCAAGCCTTACCTTAATAGAATCTCATCATTCAGTTTTAATTAAAAAGGCAGTTACCAGGAATGCAAAAAGGGAAAGTTTTAGTGTATTCATCATCACTTTTAACCTGCTGAGTAGCAACCCAGTCAACTTTACAACAAAAACCAGAAACAACAGGGCGATCTGAAACAATCCACACACTTGGAATAAGCAGTTGCCTTTGGAGAGGGAGGTTCAGGAAGAGGTAATAGGTAAGTCTGTTTAACCAAATAAATACTTTGAGTTCGGGTGCACTGTTGGCTTTCATCTATTAGTTCATCCTCTGCTAAGCTTTTTCGTTTCCAGTCCTGCCTCACTCAACAAGAAAAAGAGATGAAACCCCTTTCAATTGACCTCGAGGCTTGCTCCATCGTACCTTCTTGAAGATCAGACTGCAGTTGCCTTGAAGTAATTCCCTTAGAATTACCTCCGGATAGCTCAACTCCATAAACTTATTGAGGGGGTCTGAAGACGTCAGAAGCCCATACCGAATCATATCTCTACCCAAGTTGCTAGTGTGGAGAAACTTGTCAGAAAGGCATCCCCAGAACCAAAAGAAGGAAAAGGGGGGGGGGGGGGAGAAAAAAGAAAAAGAAAAAAGAAAAAAAAAAAAGGATGTGGGAAGCCAACCCAGGATGAATAAGGACTGCGATGGGAAATGACATTAGAGAAGGTATTTCAGCCCAGGCAAAGACAAGCGGCAGCAGCCTCCGAGGCGGCCCGTGGTCCTTACCGTACACCCGCACCCAGCTCTGCTGCTGGCACACGGACTCCAGCAGGATGCGATCCAACATGCCACCGGCCACAGCCCCGCTCACTGGGACGACAGCGTCCAGCTCCTCCGGGGGCAGCGGCGACTCGGACTCCAACCCCGGGAACATCTCGGGCCAGGACAGCGCTTCGGCGGCTCCTGCGGACGACGGCGAGACCTCCATGGTGCCCCGCGGGAACCCCGCGGCGGCGGCACGGCTCTGCGCCCTCCCTGTCCCTGCGGGAAGGGGAGGAGAGCGCGGCAGCGGGGCGGGGGCGCTCACCGCCTCCTCCGCGCGGGCGGCCGCCCACCTGCGAGCCGCGCGTGGCGCCCGACGGGGGCGGGTCCGGCGCGGCCCGGCTCAGGTGCGCGTTGCTGCCCCTCGGGCCAAGCGGACGCGGGGCGCTGGCTCTCCTCCCGCCCGCTCGCGGCCGCCCTCCGCGGCGCCCCGCGCGCCTCAGCCCGGGTTGGCGACTAAGCGCGGCCGGCGCGGGCTGGGCTCGGGGGCGTCGCCGCCAGGGGCCGCCCCCTCCAACCGGCTCCACCGCCGCCGCCGGCGCCTCAGGAGCTGCGAGTGCCGGCGCCCTCGGGCTGGAGCGGGCGGGGGTCCCCGGCTCCTGCCCGCCTGTCCCTGGGGTCCCCGCTACCCAGTGACCCAAACGCCCCGCTAACTCCTGGGCCACAGCTCCAGCCAAGGCTCAGACGCCGGCGCCCGCTCCGCTGAGGAACCCACAAGCCCGGCAGCAGCGGCTGTGGCGGCGGCAGGCGGCATCCCAGGGTGATAGACCGGAGCAATCGAGCGCCGAGAGCCCGGCCGCGTGTGCAGGCGAATAACGAAAGGGAGGGGGGAAACGGCCGCTGAAGGCAGGAGCAATCGCGCGCCAAATCATTCACCCGGCCCGCCCGCCCCGCCCACTTTCCAAATCTAGTCCCCTGCACTTCCTCGGTTGTGCCTGTGTCCCGAGCTCCAAACGGCTTGGAGAGGCGGGAAGGAAAAGAGCTGCGGTAAATTTTAAAAGAAAGGCAGGGAGCGTCCTTTTCTTCTCATCGCTTTCCTATTTATTTCTGGACCCACACCTCTTTCTTACTGGACGAAGAAATGGAAGAGACGGCATTATTGTACAGTCGCCCAAAGGGAAGCGCCTAAGTCCTTCCCAGAAAGGAGGGCTGGCCGCTGGTCTGGGATTGTGCGATCCGTGCGGGATCCGTGCCCTGCACCCTGTCCGCGCTGAAGTTGGACTTGGCATCGCTTGAGAATAGCATCATGGTTAAAAAGTGTGATGTAGGTGGATAGACGGGCCTTGCAAGGACATGATTTCTCAAAAGCCTGTATTAACCAAACATGCTCCTCCCTTTTTGTTTGTTTTTATTTTCTTTCTTTTTTTTTCTTTTGATTTTTGTGCAATATGTTGGGTTTTTTTCTCTCTAATTATGTCACTTCTGTTGTATTTCTGATCCATTTGCAGAATATCTTGACCCCTCTTGACCTTGGCTTTACTTTTATGCCCACCCGAAGCAGGATTCACCAGTTCAGGTTTAAGAGATTGCGGGCCAAATAATGGTAATAATAATTTCAAAAACCGAGTACTAACAAATTGAGTTTTGCACGTTGTAGATCTTCAACATTTCGTGAACATTTCGTGAACATGTCTGCTTAAAACGGGGCAGGATATTTCCATAATGACATATTGGAAAAAAACTTTTTGAGGAGTTTTGTTTAGGGCCCTCCTCCCCGCCATTTCTCCCTATTTTGCACAATAAGACTGATCTAAAAGGGGTCATTTTAGTTTTCTAGTTTTGTGGTATTCTGCTGTGTTTGTGCTTTTCCAGAGTTACAAGAATGCATTTTATAACTTTCTCCCAAATCTATTTAGAGTTCAAAGCAAGAAATGACCTTAGAAATAATCTCATCCTGCCTCTTGTTTACCATGTGCAAACAGGAACAGCCAGGTTACCTGGCAAATCAACCACCAATACGGAGAGTCCTACAACCTCTCCATCATGCTCAGTACTTCAATTTTGTTCCTTCAAGAACTCTTTGTGATTGAACTTGTTGATCTGTTGTTTGGCAACATATTGGAGTTTTCCTTTCTGATATTTAAAACTCTGCTTACTTACCATCTAACTGCATAGTCAGTCTTCCAAGTCTAAGCCATTATATGTATGTTACTGGATGAGAGAAGGTATTGAAACCAGGAGGTTACAGGGCTCAGCACTAAAGAGAGCTAGAGCATT
>VMDO01003102.1:62624-150951 GCA_007922755.1 Pedetes capensis
ATGTTTAAGCCCATTGTTGCAGACACTGTGTTAATCCATCTGGTGGAGGGTTTTCCTCTTTTGCGTTGACCTGCCACTCTTCCAAACATGATGTCCTTCTCCAGGGATTGTTCTCTCCTGACTACATGTCCGAAATATGTAAGACGCAGTTTGGCCATTTTTGCTTCCAAGGAGCACTCTGGTTATACCTCTTCTAGGACAGATCTGTTGGTAGCAAATGAAATTCAGGTTTGTTTGTTTTTTTTCCCAAAGCTGCTTTCTCTGTGTCATCATCCATTCTTGAGTTAAAGAAAAAGCCTCTGCCAACTCCCAGAAATCCTACTTTCTTAGTAATCCTACTTTCTTCATCCAGACTGCTAAATTCTGTTCCCTACTTCGGCTCTACAACCTGAGCTCAGACTAGCTTCAGGTTATGATCTAATTACCGAATAGTGTGTCTGGAATTTATCTAATATTCATAACTTAAAAAGAAGATACATTCACAACTTGCTATAATTCTGTGAGATAAGCAGAACCAGTATTTTTAAAATCATCAGTCAATGAAAAAAATTGAAGCATAGAATTCCATTAAGCAAACTATCTAAAGATAGCTATTTAGTAGACTGAGATTAAAATTCTAGCTTCCTAATTTTTAAATTTATTAATAAATCTGGATTCCTTAACTTGTTGACCACCATCAGGACACATATGTCAAAAAATAAGTGTGTATGAATTTGACAGAAAATCGAGAAAGTGGTGAAAAAAGGTATTTTACAAACTCATGCATTCCAATTATTTTTCTAATCATATTCTTGTTTTGTTCATTGTAATGTAGAGTTTCTAGAAATAAAATACTTATTGTCATATGTTTTGATTTGAAGTTGACAGTCAAAGGGTTAAAGGTGTTTTTCTTTAGCAGGTGGAGTTTTGACATTTGTGGAACAAAAAGTAAATATTTATTGTTTTTACAAATTACCATCAGTAAGAAAAAGATTACAAAATAACCAGATAAAAACAAGTTAGAAATCAATTTGCATTGATGGAAGGCAATTAATCCTACTTTTTTATAGAAGTGGTATCTCCCTAGTGTAATCTCCCATTTTAATGTAAAGGTAAATCCTAAATTAATAAAATCTTAGTTTACATTGTAGATTGCATATAGTCCTTTGTGTGTGAACTACAGAACGGCTGAAGTCTCAAGCTAGGCTCTGTGACACAGGCCTGTAATCCCAGGACTCGGCAAGCTGAAGTAGGAAGATCTTGAGTTTAAGGCCAGCAGAAGCCTGTGCAATTTACAAGACCTTGTTTCAAAATAAAAAATATAGAAGGGGCTGAGGGTGCAGCCCTCTAGTACTAAAAAAGAAGCAGCAGCAGCAGCAGCAGCAGCAGCCGCAACAGCTGCCTGAAGTCTTTACTTCTTCCTCCACCCCACCCCACCCCCCCGCTTCCCTTCTGTGCAGCTTTGGACACTAAGCTCCTAGATGTGAACTACATATTTACTGCCTGTAGAACTCATAGCCACAAAAATCAAACCCAACACCCAGGATAAGTGAAAACTGAAATTGGAGACCTATGGAGGAGAAAAAATATTAAGAAAGCTAAAAATGGTCTAAAAAGCAAAAGCTAGCCAGTCTGAGATATCTAAAGGAAAGAAAGAGGTCTTTAGTCCTGAGCACACATTACTAATATTAAGGAGAATAGAAGATTTGGAATCTTGGCTGTCACAACCTGAAAGTCAGTTATGTGTCCTATTTTCTACTCCATTCACGTGTCATAAAACACACATATAAGGAGTTCCCTTTTCATAAATGCTGTTAATAGTTTCTTATAGCCAGTCCCCTGTAGACTATGTAGGCACCACCTCTCAGCAGCTACTCTCCAAAACAGGCAGTTTCTAAACTGTGGTTCACCAGCACTCCTTTTCTGTATTTTCTCTCCCCTTGGACACAGTGATGTAGCACTCTCCTGATTATAGTGTAGAACATTGGCCATGCAGGAAGAATTTAGATATTCCCTAAAATTCTGTTCTGTCTTCCTTCCACCTCACCCTCCAACTCCCTAGTGATCTATGTAGTTCTAACAATTACTGCTCTCATTTGTATAGAGATGACTTTGAGATTCCCATCTACCCCTCCATCCACAGTACTGAGGTCCAGCCAGGAGTTTATAAATGTTCAACACCTGTACCAAGATATGCTTCCTGCACTTCAGACTCAATGCATGATAAATAATCTCTTCATGTTTCCCTTTCCCCTTGCCCAAACACCCTTCTTGAATTTCCTTTTTATGTCAAAGGAATGAATTGGTTCTACTTTGCTGTTGTTGTTGTTAGGTGCCTTCAGTAGGTATCCAACTCATAGCAACCCTGCATACAACAGGCGAAACTCTATTGTCAGCGCTTTTCTGCTGTTCATAGGGTTTTCAATGGTAGATTGATTTTTGGGAGTGGGTTGCCAGGTCCATCTCCCAAGCCTACAGCACCTGCTGTTACCAGGCAGTCTCCCATCCAAGTACTAATCAGGCCTGACCCTTCTTAGCTTCCAAGATCCGATGGGATTGGATGCCAAAGGGCTACTGCTGCAGGTGAGTTCTACATTAGACTTGCTTAAACACAGAATTACTTGTAAGTTCTCTCCTTCACCCCAATTTATATAAATCCAATCCTGCCTTCCATTCCTATAGACCCCATCCTGGCTCAGACCTGGTTAGGCTGTCCTCTTTCCTCTGAGGACTTTCTGCCTGCAGTTTATTTTATACTCTGTTTTAGGTGAATTATCCTAAAACACAGTTCAGCCCAGATCATTTCTCAAATGAAACAAAATGACCACAACAAGCATCTCCCTGTTACCTCCTAAATAGAATGTACACCATCCAAAACTTAAAAGGGTCTCCCAAATGTGGCCCCAAATCACCATTGCTACCTCATCCCCTGACTTCAGCCTAGCAAAATGGCTCACTGTTCCCAATACTATATCTAATACCTTCCTTGCCCTTTGCCACTGTATAATTGTTTCTTCCACGTGGAATGTCCTTTCCTCCATCTCTGCCTGCCAGAAACCGACTCTATCAAATGCCAATGCCCTCTTCCATCAAGTCCATTTCCTATCCTCCAAGCTGACAATGACCTCAGCTTCCTCCAAGTTCCCATACTATTTGTTCCTGTCTTTCTTTTGGAATCAATCACAGGATTGTGGTATAGTCCTTTGTGTAACTCTTAATATCTCCTATTAGGTTATAAGCATCTTGAGGGCAGAGATTTAGTGTTATTCACATTTATCCCTCAATGTCTTTTCCATATCAACCCCTCAAGGAAGCCAGAAGCCAAGAAACAAGAATTTAGATTAAAGGGGAAAAAAAATCTGGTTTTGTTCAATTGATGTGTGGGACTGAGAAAGATACTTAAAAACCATTTTAATTAATCCAGTCATACAAATCTCATTTTCTTTCCTGTTCTTCATTTAGAAAATAAACATAACTTCCCAAGCATGCGCTATGAACCTCTATAGCACCAGCTACTTGGGAGGTTGAGGCAGGAGAATTGCTTGATTCTACAAGTTGGAGACCAGCCTGAGCAACATAGCAAGACCTTATCTCAAAAACAAATGAACAAACACATCTCAATTCAGGAAAATAACATGACTTGCCCAAGGTCATATAACTAGCAGCATAGGAAGGGTTAGAATCTCCTGAAGCTCAGTTCATCTGCCCCATCAAAAGACTGATTTTTTTACCACCCTTTTACATCTTCTAAATGGATATTTTTCTTGTCAACAAAGGTTTGCTCAGTCATTTTATTCTCTTACATACTATTTAAGCTTAAAGTATTTGTGCCACATTCCTGGCCCCGCATATAATTTTAGCAAAATTATACTTTTTTTTCTTTAAACCAAAGGACCAAACAGAGACATCAGAGAAACATCTGGTCTGATTCATCAGGGTAGCAGCAACATTTCTATTTATACATGAGCACGGTCCTATCTTTGTACCTCTCAGCTGTTGCTCATTGCTCAGTATGTTACCCCTTTTCAACCTTGTCTGTCCCTCGTCAAGATAGCATCCACATCCTGAGTCTTAAGCAGAATATGATGCAATAAAATCTATTCCCCACCCTCTAGAAGGAAATCTGTATTTTAAAGGGACTATTTCTCTACTTTCTCAGTCTCTTTGTTCTAGAGTACAGGACAGAAAGCCTCAAGTGGTTGGGTGGCTGCCACTCATTCTACTGCATTCTTCATAGAAAGATAATGGATACAAACCAAAGCTGTGGCATAAGTCAAGTTTGACAGCAGATCAGGTAAAGTAAGTATTCTGAATGGGGAAACTGGGGCTGATGAAGAGAATTTAAGGGGTGCCAACTCTCTTCACAACACTACTTGATAGCAATTGTAGATGAAAAACTTCATGCTCTTAGGCAGGCATGAGTACTAAACAAAAATAAAACAAAAACAAAACACGTAGGAATCTTCTTGAGTTTTCTGAGTTCCCATTTATACCTGATCCATAGCCCATAAGAGAAGGCCATTGCTTGTACCAACAAATAATATTATTTGGGAAAGCAGTGAACTGGCCAGAGACAAAAAGATCTCCGCTAGTTACTTGTTGGCAAAAATTCCTTTAAAATAATGACCTCACCTCAGCATTCAACTATAGGAATGCAAAAAGAATAAAAACACTCAGAGGGAACCACAATGGCCTCTGACATCAGGGCCTAATTAAAACCTTTTAAGGTCTTAAGCATTGAAAATAATAAGGTGTCCTACTTCACCTCATGTAATGTAAAAATAAATTGCAAAGTGTTAGGGAAGTCAACAAAATTATGACTTTTCCCCCAGAGATAACAATTACGGAATTTTTTTCAGAAATGCAAATATAAAATTCTCAAAAGTTTTATGTGTTTTTGTGTGTTCCTACTTTACCAATGCCCGAACTGCCACATCTATTGAGTAATCAAACTGCAAATACACAGTGCCAATCATCTGTTAACTAACACAATATATCATGGGGGTAATCTTTAGCAAATTAATTTCTGTATTCTTCTAGTAACTATAGAGACAATAAATTACTTAACCTTGTTGTTACTGTTAGGTGCTGTTGAGTTGGGTCTGACTCATAGCGACTCTATGTACAACAGAACAAAACACTCCCTGACATGGTGCCATGCTGGGAACTATGTCAATGATTCTCTGTTATTCATAGGGTTTTCCATGACAGATTGTTTCAGGATTGTTTCGGGAGAATTGTTTCCGGAGAATTGTTTCAGGAGTAGACTGCCAGGTCCTTCTTCCATTTTTGTGGTGCTGGGGATCGAATCCAGGGCCTCAGAGAGCACAGAGCAGCACTCTACCCACTAAACTAAACAAAACCCTAGCCCCTACTTCACCCTTGTGCATTGTTGTTAGGTGCCTTCCAGTCATTGTCTGACTCATAGAGACCCTGTGTACAATAGGCAAAACATTATTGTCAGTGCTTCTCTGCTATTCATAGGGTTTTCAATGGCGGACTGATTTTTGGGAGTGGGTTGCCAGGTCCATCTCCCAAGCCTGCAGCACCTGGTGTTCCCAGGCAGTCTCCCATCCAAGTACTAACCAGGGCCAGCCCTGCTTAGCTTCTGAGATCTGACGGGATCAGAAGCCGCAGTGCAACGGCTGCATGATACTCAACTGTAGTCAAAGAAAATTACCACTTCCATATCTTTGTGGTTCTGATGAGTCCTCAAAGGATGAAATTTTAAAAATATCAGACCCCAATGATTCTAGAAGAGAGACTTTAAAGATGATTCCATTGTCCTCTTATTACCCTGAGAGAAATATTAACAAACTTGGTCAATATATGGAGTTTACACTGACCTGCTTTCAGTTCGTCTCTGCCATAATAAAAGCATCAATTTATCAGTCATGCTAGATGGAACCTACTCAAGACTTGTGTGAATAAAGACAAAACAAATCCAAAATATGTCCTTTATAAGCTGTTACCTAAATATGAATGGAGATGATCATAGCAGCTCCTAAAATGGCTCCTCATTATTAATCAGCATTGATCACTAGTATTGAGAATAAGAAATGTGGGTTTGTTGTTGTTTGATTGATTTTTGTTTTGTTTTGTCATTTTCTATTGCTTAATAACAAGACATCCCTAGCAGGACAAGAAGAGAGTTGCTAAATGTTAGAAGTAAATAAGAAGTGGAGCAACTGGAAATTAAGATTGCTAAAGTGTAATATCTGAGTGATGACAAGATACAAAATGGGGCTGTGAGAAGATGATAACCAAAGCAGATTAGAAGAGAAGGTTACAAAGTTTAAGGAAGTACAAAAATCAGGACACTGATGTATCAGATCAGTATTGACACCCCCTGCTAGGATGTGCTACAATGTACAACGAAATGTATGTATGGAAAGGTCATGATGAGACCCATTAAGTTGTATGTTAAAAAGTGCTAATAAAAAAGTTAAAAAAAGAAAAAAGAAAACACAGACAGAAAAAACAAAACAACAACAACAACAACAAAAAAAAAAAACACAAAGGACATGAGTTATATCCCAAAGTCTTTGGGGAATTAAGAGAAGTGACCAGGAAGTTGGTTAGTGGCAAGTGAGGAAGCAAGGAGAGAGGGAATTCATGAGCAAACAATGCGGTTTCACATGAGAGTTAGAGAGTGGTGGTCTGAAAGTTGCAACGGAGAGTCAACCAAATGCCAATCCCTATACCCCAATTCCTTCTACAGCATGACAAAAACACAATGTATTGGAGAATGAACAGCCTCAACCAGAAGAATTTTCAAGGCAAATCCTAGCCTTAAAGGAGAGTCCCTCCAAAGCAAGGAAGCACACAGTGCAACTCCAAGAAAAAATATTAAGAAAGTACAGCAATTCACTTATCATGGAATAATGGTTCCAGATAGCTCAGTGGAAAGGATGATTAAAGGATTTGTAGCAAAAAGCCAAAGTTGTGAGAAAGAGAGGGTTTGTAGTAATAGACAGATGTGAGAAAGTGCTGAATGTGTAAGAGGGATGAGACTGTCACTTACGTTTCTATGTGTCTCTCTGTGTCTGGATGGGTAGCAATGAGCCTAGGTAGGACATGGGCTCTCTCTAGGTTTGTTGCTCAGTTGTTGTTGTTGTTAGGTGCCGTCGAGTTGGTATCCAACTCATAGCGACCCTCATAGGGTTTTCAATGGCTGAGTGCTTCGGGATTGCCTTGGGAGTGGATTTCCAGGCCCTTCTCCCTTGTTGTTCAGTAGAGGGGCTGTATTTTTATTTCATCAGAGCCCATCTGTTGATCTTTTCATTTTATTCTGGTTTTTCAGCCTTTCCTGGTTCCATGTACTGCCTGAGACTAGTTATTGCCCATCTGAAGTACTATTACACCAGCCTTACTAGGGTTTAAGTGTGGTCTGAGTGTTCTACAGGGCCCACTGTGATTGAAGTGTTGGTCTCCAGAGTGGCACTACTGGGAGGTAGTGGAAATTTTGGAAGGTGAGGCCTAGTGGGAGGTCCTTTGGACTCATAACACCAATACATAACAACAGGCAAAACACTCTTGTCAGTGCTTCTCTGCTGTTCGTAGGGTTTTCAATGGCAGATTGATTTTTGGGAGTGGGTTGCCAGGTCCTTCTCCCAAGCACCTGGTGTTCCCAAGTGGTCTCCCATCCAAGTATTAACCAGGTCCAACTCTGCTTAGCTTCCGAGATCTGAGGGGATCGGACACTACAGTGGTATGGCTGCAGGCGTACTATTGATGGTAGTTTATGCTTTTTTATTATCTCCAACAGTAAAGGTACTTCTCCTTGTTCATAGTTATAAGTGTTTTTAAGATACATGTCCAGTAGTGGAATTGCTATTTAGTAGAGTTTACATACATTGAGGCCAGCAGCTGTACCACTGTGGTATTTGATCCCATCAGATTTCAGAAGCTAAGCAGGGTCAGGCCTGGTTAGTATGTGGATGAGAGACTGCCTGGGAACAACAGGTGCTTTAGCTTGGGAAAAGGACCTGGAAACCCACTCCCAAAAAACAACCAGCCAGTGAAAACCCTATGAATAGCAGAGAGGCACTAACAATACTGGTTTGCCTGTTATACATAGGGTCGAGATGAGTTGAACACTGACTCAGGGCACCTAACAACCATCACAACAACATACATTCAATGCCACAAATATTGGCAAATTTCTTTCCATAGTGTTTATACCAATTCACTTTCTCCTCAGCAGAATATGAATTCCTTTCTTCACATCCTTGTCAATATTTAGCATTATCAGATTGTTAATTTTGTCATTTTCATGTATATGAAAAGTGATTCAATTTTAAATTTGCATTTTCCTTTTCAAGAGAGAGGTTAATTATCTTTTTGTGTATGATTAGCTACTTGGGTTTTACTTCTCTGAGTTGTCTATTCATGCTCTTTGATGATTTTTTTCTCACTGTATTTTTGTCTTTTTCTTAGTGAGCTATAAAATTCCCTCCTATGCATATAGGCTGTGGCCTAATCTGTCAATTTTTATTTTTTGAACTGTAAATATTTTCTTTTAGTCTCATCATTTCACATTGTTGATGATATCTTTTCTTATATAGAAATTTCAATTTTAATTATTATCTTTTTTAATGCTTTAAGTTTTGTATACCTTCAGAAACATTACTTACTCCCAAAGTCATGAACATATTTTCCTCAATTATTTTCTGAAAGCTTTGTTATTCTGCTTTTCACACTGAGGTATTTAATCCATTTGATATTTATTTGTGTGTTCAGTGGAAAATTAGAGTCTAATTTTTCTCTTCATGAATAGCTAATTGACCTAGCTCCATTCATTGACCTGTCCAGCTTTTCTGTATTGCTTCATATGCTCTACCACAGACCAGCTTCCCATAGCTGCTGCTTTCTTTTCTTTTCCATGGGATGATTTATTATTTATGCTCTGATATCACACTATCTCAACTCCTCCCCATTCTCATTTTTGTTTTTCAAAATCGTCTTGCCTATTTTTGGCCCTAAACTCTTCCATGAGCATTTTTAAATCAGCTTGTTAAATTCTGCAAAGCACCTTATTAGGATTCTGCTAGTAAGACAACTTTATACATTATTTAGGTAGAATTAATTCTTTATAATATTGTTTCCATTCAAGAACATATCACATCTATATTGCATCCACCAATAAAGTCATTTTTTCTTATATGGTTTAGATATTTTTTGCTAGATTTGTTTCTGAGTACATTATGGCTTTTGTTGCAACTATAATTTAGGTAGTGTTATTATATTTTCTAATTGGTTATTGCTGCTCTATAGAAACTCTTGTTGTTGTTAGGTGCTGTCAAATTGGGTCTGACTCATAGTGATCCTCATACGGTTTTCAATGTCTGATTGTTTTTTGGGATTGTTTTGGGAGTAGATTGCCACATCCTTCTCCCATTTTTGCAATGCTGGGAAATGAACCTGAGTCCTTAGCAGTTGCAGGGGAGCATCCTACCAACTGAACTAAAGTCCAGCTCCACAGAAATACTAGTGATTTTTAAATATTGATTTTATATCCATTGACCTTTAAGAACTCTTTTATAAGTTTTGACAAAACATAAAAGGATTGCTCTGAATATCCTATGTAGAAAATAATTATATTATTTGCATATAATGATTTTTTTTTCATTTCAATCCCTACATCTTTTGTTCTCTTGGCTTACTATATTTGTTAGGAATCCTCAGAACCATGTTGGCTGGATGCAATATGTATGTCTTATTCCTGACATTGGGCAGAAAGTTTCCATTATTTTACCATTAAATACAATGTGTGCTATAGGTTTTTAGAAAGATGCTTAGCATAGTCTAATGTATTTCTAGTTTTCTCAGAAGTATAGTTTTAAATCATGAAATGAATGCTGTTATTGGATTTTTTCTGTGTTTATTGATGTAATAGTTTAATTTTCTCTTCAATTGGATATTATAGTGAATTGCATTAATAAATTTCAAAAATGAAATATGAGTCATTTCTGGAATTAAACACTCCTGGATTCTATTGCATTTTCAGGGATTTGCAAATATTTTATTTAGTTTTTATGTATCTATATTTATATGAGAGACTAGCTGACAATCCCCTTTGGTATTCCTTTTATCTTTCTTTTTTTCCCCATTTATTGGTAAATGTTGGTGGGCTATAGAGTAATACAGCATTGGCTTTTTCCATTATGCAACTATTAGATCACTTTTGGTTACACTTTTATCAACTTACAAGGTTTATGGAACTTTCTGACTAATATGTAGTAAAACTCATATGCATATTTGGGTTATATTCCTCTATTTTCCCCATGGTATTCTCTTTATCTTGTTTGAATATTCTCCTTAGATATTCAAGGGAGTTGCCTCTAGCTCTCAAAATGATATCTAAGTATATAAATTTAAACATTTTTTCTTTAATCTCTAATATTATGGCACTCTCTGTTATATTCAATACAATTACCTCTTTAAAATTTCTTCTTTCTCTCTTTTTTTCTTTTCTTTCTCTCTTTTTTTCCTTCCTTTCTTTCTTTCTTTCTTTCTTTCTTTCTTTCTTTCTTTCTTTCTTTCTTTCTTTCTTTCTCTCAAGGTCTCAACGTGATATAATGCCAGCTAGCCTGGAAGTTATCATCATCCTGCATCAGCCTCCTAAGTGCTGAGATTTCAGGTGTGTGCCACTATGCTCAGCCCTTTAAAATTTATTCCAGAAGCTGATGTTGTATACCTCTACTCTTATGTAAGAGAGGCTGAGGCAGAAGGATAACTTGAACCTAAGGATTTGATTTAGCTCAGTTGGTAGAGCACTGCTCTGCAGTCTCTAAGGTCCCGAGTTTGATTCCCAGCACTGCAAAAATGGGAGAAGGATGTGGCACCCCATTCCTGAAGCAATCCTGAAAAACAACCAGCCATTGAACACCCTAGAAGGGTCACTATGAGTGGGACACAACTCTGCGGCACCTAACAACAAGAACAACAAGTTGAAGCCAGCCTAGGTAGCATAGCAAGACTCCATTTCTTTTTAAAAAAGTATTTATTTTAATAATACCACTCACTCCTCATTCTTTTACACATCTCTGATCATTCCTTTTCTACCTTCTTTGTGGTCTTCTCCCTGGAATCTCCCTTGATCTTCACTTTTCTCACTCAACAGATGTTCCCTAAGGGATCCCAGGTAACCTCAGTGTTTCAAATAGCACCTGTACAGAGATGAATTCCAATGCTGAGTCTTCAGCATCTCTCCTCTACAGTTCTAGATTTTTCTGGCTCATTCTGGCTATCCCAAAGGCACCCGGGACTTAACATCTTTAGAATGGAATTCACCATCTTTTCCATTAAAAAAGTTTTCTTCCTGTTAACACGATCTTAGCTCATGACCCCATTATCCATACTTGTCATACAAGAGAGAGCTCTTTGGTATTCTCTCTCTCGTATCTTTCCAATCCAATTGGCTGCCATGCTCTGAGCGTTTAACTTCCTAAACATTGCAAGACCTGCCTCTTCATCTTCACTATCCATACCTCAGATAGGGCTTTCTTTAGCCTTCAGCTGGACTAGAACAACAATTTGCTTACGAATTTCCTTTGTTTTTTCTACCCTAAATGGGTGCATTTACAATCTCTATCTGTTCTTTTTATAGACATTAATTTATTTAAAACTCTAATCTTGCCATAGGGCTGGGATTTAGCTCAGTGGGTAGAGAGCTGTGCTGCAGTCTCTGAGGCCCTGAGTTCAATTCCCAGCACCGCAAAAATGGGAGAAGGGCCTGGCAATCCACTCCCAAGGCAATCCCAAAACAGTCAGCCATTGAAAACCCTAGGAGGGTCGCTATAAGTCAGATACCTACTCGATGGCACCTAACAACAACAACAATCTTGCCATGCCACTTTTCTGCCTTAAAACCCTTTAGTATTTCTACATTGTGGATAAGATGGCGAATGCTTTTAAATATTACATTCAGAGTCCACTCTCATCTAGCCTGCACCTTTTTCTCTAGCCTCACTTATAGTTGAACCTTGTCTCCAGCAACTCAAAACTGCTTATAGTCCCTTATGTAGCCTATTAAGTTTTTTTCTTTCTGTCTTTGTCTATCCTGTGTAGAAGGGGCACCTCCACTTCCATTTCCCTTTCCTATCCCTAACCCAAACACCATTTCTTTCCCCTATCTCTGCATAACTCTTTACATCCTTTAAGATCCAACCTAACTGTCCACTTATTCAAAAAGCACCCACTAACCTTGACCCATTCTAATTCACCCACACTAAATACCTCCCTTTAATGATCTCATAAAAGCCATGATTCTTTTTATATTTGCAATTACTACATTGCATTTTAATTATCTGTTTATGTATCCCTGCTGAACTATAAACTCATCAAAAGGAGCAATTGAGTTTTATTCATACTTAAATTTCCAGAACCTATTGGAGTATATGGGACATAAATATATGTTGAATTTAGTAAATGAATGATTTAGTTGAATTGAACATGTTTTTGTAGAAAACTTATTTTTCCACCTATTACTTAAAATTTAGTTTTCACTAGCCTTAACTCCCCCATGTCTCTGTCAATTTGTTGTACTGTGGGGGCTTATGTGTTACTGTAATGCTACTGGTATTTCAAATACCAGCAGGCCACCCATAATGGATAGGTTTCAGCTGAGCTTCCAGAATATGACAGACTAGGGAGAAGGACCTGGCAGCCCTCTCCTGAAAAAATTAGCCACTGAAAACCCTATGAATAGCAGAGCAGCACTGTCAGATATAGTGCTGGAAAATGAGCCTCCCAAGCTGGAAAGCATTCAAGAAAAACAACTGGATAAGATTTGCCTCCTCAAATTAGACGCAACCGTAATGATGGGAATGAAGTAGAGCCCTTGGGAAGGCTCAAAATGAGAAGAAACATAGTGACTGAAACAATGAGCTCAAACATGAAAAGATCATGTGCGTGGCACACTGCTGGGTAATGTCTCATTCTGTGGTACATAGGGTCGTTCTGAGTTGGACCCAACTCAACAGCACCTAACAACAACAAACCTTCTACTACACAGATTTCATAAACTTAAATTTTATTGCTCTGGTTAACTAATCAGGGCACAAAATAACAAAAACAGAAACAGTGACCTATCAGTGTGGCGAGCATGGCCTATGGTTCACGAATGGAACCACAGGGGAAAGAGAAACAAATAAAACAGGTAGAATGATGACAGAAGATGATCAAAACCCGAACACACTTTACCTGTTGTCTTCATCCACTCAGGCTGCTATGAAAAAGTATCATAGACCAGGTGGCTTATAAACAATAGAAATTCATTTCTCATACTCCTGGAGGCTGGAAGTCATAGGTCAGGGAGTCAGCGTAGTTAAGACAGGGCCCTATTCCTGGTTACTGGCTGATATGTGTTATTGTACTCCCATGTGAAAGAGGTCAAAAATGCTCTTTGAGGTCCTTTTTATAGGGGTACTAATTTCATTTGTGAGGATACCACTCTCCTGACCTAATTATCTCCTAAAGGCCCTACCTCCTAACACCATGACACTGAGGGAGAGTATTTCAACATATGAATTTGGTGGGGAGAGAATACAAACATTTATTCTATTGCTCCTGTCATCCCTGTCTAGAATTTTCACTAGTTTTACAATGAGGAGTGATTAATATGTATCAGTAGAATCACACTATCAGCGGCTCCTAGATTATTAGTTAAGTCAAATACATCCTTGTAGTTTACCTGAACCTATCTAGAAACCTCATCCTGTATGTTACAGGAAAGTCAATGCTCTCTCCTACCTCCCTGCAATTCTTCTGGGCTGCCTATTCTCTTGGCAGCCTCAGTATTTGATTTCTGGCCTCTGCCGAATTCCCATTCTTTACTATGTATCTTGCAGCTGTTCCTTTATCTTCTTTTGGCACTGACTCAAGGTTGGGTTACAGCCCCTCCTTCTTGATTTACCACTCCAAATTCATGAGAGGCAGCTGCATGTGGTAGGCTCTTCCTGGAAACTCAAAGATAGTGTTCTCCATCCAGGGGTGATGGTGTTATATGGCAAATATGGCAGCACTTCAGCAGCCCACTTAAAACTGAAAACGCAGTTTCCATGTTCTATTTCCACCAACCCAAGGGTAAGTCTCCTGGCATTTTACCTAGCCTTCTCTCCTGCTCTTCCTCCTTACTTGCCTCTTCTCTCTTCTTCCCATATCTCCCTCTAATTTCTTATGCAGAATAATTTTGTGATTGTTTTATTATTTCTTTACAATCCATAGGCCCTCATCTACCACCTCTTAGGCATTTTTCAGGATATGATTCTAAACAAAGACAATTCCTTACTTAAGAAGAATGCTTGTAATTTTTTGTTCCTCCACTACATTTCCACTTATAATTTATGTTTGCTTCATAAATTTGTAAATTTACAAATTCAATATTGATCTTTCTTTCTTTATTTATTTTTCTTTTCTTTTCTTTTCTTTCTTTCTTTCTTTTTTTTTTTTTTTTTTTTTTTTTTTTTTTTTTTTTTTTTTTTTTTTTTTTTTTTTTTTTTTTTTTTTTTTTTTTTTTTTTTTTGCGGTACTGGGGGTTGAACCCACGGCCTTGCGCTTGCAAGCTTCACAAGTGCTATACCACTGAGCTGCACCCCCAGACCATTTTTTTAGTTTTTGAGACAAGGTCTTGATAAATTATGCAGACTGCCTCTTGTCTCAAACTTGCGATCCTCCTGCCTCTGCCTCCTGAGTCACTGGGATTACAAGCATGTGCCACCCCGCCCTGCTCAATATTGATCATTTTAATCCATGTGACTATTTATTCTCAGCTTAATCTTTTGTTTAGCCATACAATCTTATGTAAAAGAATCTCATATAACCTTTAGTTATAGATAATGGCTTGATAATGCTTGAACCAGATGGATAGTCACCCTAGTATTCAAATTGGAAAAATCAAACTAAGTAGTAGTTTTGACAGAATGATGTCTAAAAATATTCTCAACTTATTGCCTTTGCATAGACATTTTTTGTAATTGATATATATGGCCAATCTGAATGGGATGCTTTTGAATAACAGCAAATGTTAATGGTTCTGAAACTTCTAGAGTCCCTAACAGATTTCCTCTTTTAGAAAGGCTTGAGTTCATTCTTTCCCACAGATATTTTCATGACCCTAATTTTAGGCCAGGCACTATGAAAAGCTCTAGGAGCTGAATGGAGAAGAAAAGAGTTGAATTCTCTATTCTCGTGGAGCATATATTCTAGTGGGGAACACAGTCAATAGGAAGCAAGTAGATAATTACACATAGTATAATAAGTTCTGGGGCCAGGCTATCAGCTGATAGCTGAGATTTGGCTCAGTTGGTAGAGCACTGCGCTGCAGTCTCTGAGGTCCCGAGTTCAATCCCCAGCACCGCAAAAATGGGAGAAGGGCCTGGCAATCCACTCCCAAGGCAATCCCAAAACAGTCAGCCATTGAAAACCCTATGAGGGTCGCTATGAGTCGGATGCCGACTCGACAGCACCTAACAACAACAACATAATAAGTTCTGCCTGCAGCCATACCACTGTGGTGTCCGATTCCATTAGATATTAGAAGCTAAGCAGGGTCAGGCTTGGTTAGTACTTGGATGGGAGACAGCCTGGGAATACCAGGTGCTATACGCTTAGGACAAGGACCTGGAAACCCACTCCTAAAAAACAACCAGCCATTGAAAACTCTATGAATAGCAGAGAAGCACTTTAACAATAGTGTTTTGCCTGTTGTACTTAGGGTTGCTACGAGTTGGACACTGACTTGACGGCACCTAACAACAACAACAATATGTTAAGTTTTAGGAAGAAAGTCCACATAGTAAGTTGATAGAGAACGAGTGTGGTTAGAGGATGTACCCTCAACAGGATAGCTTAGAAAATCCTCTTTGAACCTTGACCTGTTATCTGAGACCTAAGCAATGGGAAAGACCCAGTAATGCAAAGAATGGAAGTCCCATTAAGAGGCCGTTGAGGTAGTCATGATACGGATGATGGTGGCTTGGACTAGAGTGGTGACATTGGAGAAAGAGTGAAGAAGATATGTTGTTAAGTATATAGTCAAGAGATGTTTTGGAGACAGAACTATAGTTGTATTTGCTGATGGGTTATATATGGGGTTAGTGGGGGAAAAAGAATCAGAGATAACATCTGTTTGTGGCTTATGTGGTTAATTTTGATACTAAGATGGAGAAGACTAGAAGAGGTGTAGGAAGGGAAATCTAGTGTTCTATTTTGGACCTATAAGTTTGAGAGGCCTCTTGAAGATTCAAATGGAGATATTGGATATATGCATCTGGAATCCTGTGGAAAGGTTAGAACTGGAAAAATATATTTGGAGTAACCAGTACACAGACACTGTTTACAGCCACAGAACTGAATGAAGTCTCCTAGGGAATGAGTTATGCTCAGAGAAGAGGACCCAGGACTGAGCACTGAAGTACTTCAACATTTAAAGATCAGGTAGAAAAATGGGACACAGGAAAGGGCTGGGATGGAGCAACCAGTGAGGCAGGATAAAGCCAAGAGAGTGTGGTACTACAAAAGTCAAGAAAGAGTTGGTCAATAATTTAGATAGGGACAGCAGGCACAGTAATTATATATTCCATACTCAGTGCAAGAGTCTTTCCAATCAGTAATTTTCCTTAGCCTGAAGATCCATGTCAAGAACAATTTCTAACACCAAACATTTTGGGAAAGGTTTTTCATCTTGATTGGGGGTCTGAAGAGGCAGCAGATCAAGGCACTTAGCATGTGTAACAGTTCTTCTAGGTTTGTGATTGAACACATAATTGTAGGCAGTGAATAAGTGGCTCTGAGCTGCCTCTGTGTTGGCATAAATTTGCTGGCTGATTCTTAATAGATAATTCCAAAAGATCTTTGTGATGAGAACAAAGTGTAAAAGCATGATTATAAAATTAGTATGGTAGCTTCACAATTTCTGTGGTAAGAGCAGAATTATCTTTGTTAATTTGTACCTAATCCCTTTTTGCAGTATGCATTGATCATTAGGAATAAGGAGTGGCACTTCTTTGTCACATAGCCCCTCATGGGTAAGTCCAGTTCCCAAATGAAAGTAGAAGCATCGGTGGCAGGAATTACAACTTTTCATTTTTATCTTACCATAAAAAGCAATGACATTCTACAGAGCATTCCCTTGATGGCAAGGGCTACGCCGATGGAGGATACAGCCATTTTGTTACAGGCTGTTTCATCATAGTTAATTTGCTGACACACAGCTTTGATACAATCATTTTGATGCCAGGAACATCTTGATGTGGCTGCCGTTATGTGGCTGATTTGATATGGGAACATTTTGACTCTGCCTAAAAGCAAACCAATAAACTTTCACTCAGAAAAAATTAGCAGCAAGTAACGTGCATGACTGATACCACACCCACTTCCATATCCATAACCTCCCTACTATAGAAGCCAGACTGCAGAAATAGAATAGCAACCGCTGAAAGGAAAAATATTACTGAGAGAGAGAGAGAGAGAGAGAGAGAGAGAGAGAGAGACAGACAGAGACAGACAGAGACACAGAGAGAGAGCACACTAGCTTTGGAAAAGTGGACTCAACTCCTCGACACAACTTGAAGTAAGAGAAAGACAATTCAAGGAATGCCTCACTCTGTTCCTGAACTGTCTTGACTCAGCCTCTTGTGGAAACTATGCAACGCGTCCACACAACACTGCAAGGGGCTCAGTGAGTCCTGCTGTATGACAAGACCCTGTCTTCCTCTTAAGAGCTTACAGCATCTTGAGTGACCAGGCATTTCTTCATGTAGCATTGAATGAAGGACAGTATCATTGAGTGGGGAGGTGAAGAGTCACAATGTGGCATGCTCAGACAGGGAGCAGTAACCCCATGTTGCCTTGTGACAGATGTGAACATGGAGTCAGATTATCAAGGATCTAAATGTTCTATTTTGTTGTTCCCTACATATGAATGGAGAATATATACTGACTTCCTCCAAAGTAAATCATTCTTCTTTCTAATAATTCTCCCTAAAGGGAGCAACAATAGAGATGAAGCACATCCTCTGGGAAGCCAGATAAATCATTAGTATCATTAATGGTATAATTTCTTTCACAGTAGGTGTTCATTTCACTAATGCTCATAAAATAAAATATTAAATATTTTCAAAAAAAGAATTCCTATCTATTTCTGTCACCATTATCTCTTTAACATTTTGAAATGTTATTTAATTAAATTTTAAAATGGAGAGTATTGAATTATATGAAAATCTACAGTGCACATGAAATGTTTCCTGGAAATATGAATTTCTCCTCTCCCCAAACTAATTTACTTCATCTTCCAATGCCAGGATTTCCTCTCTTATTTTAGTCTCAATCCTTCCCAAATATTTAGATTTTAGTTTTGCTCAACAAATACATATTAAATACTGCTATATGCCAGTCATTTTGCTAGGCACTACGTCGTCGCTAGGTGTCATCCAGTTGGGTACGACTCATAGCCACTCGATGTACTACAGAACGAAACACTCCCCAACACCATGTCATGCCCGGCACTATGTCAGTGCTTCTCTGCTATGTATAGAGGGTTTTTGATGGCTGACTGTTTCAGGAATGGGCTGTCAAGTGCTTCTCCCAAGTCTACAGCAGCAGGTATTCCCAGGCGATCTCCGATCCAAACACTAACCAGGTCTGACCCTGCTTAGCTTTGGAGCTCTGACGAGATCGGACGCCAGGGTTGTATGGCTGTAGACACTATAGGGTTGTATGGCTGTAGGCACCATAGGTAACATAGGTAAAAAATATAAATATGAGTAAGAAATAGTTTCTGCCTTCAGGAAATATATTGAGGGAGCCAGGGTTGTATGGCTGTAGGCACTATGTTGTTGTTGTTGTTGTTAGGTGCCGTGGAGTCAGTATTTGACTCATAGTGACCCCTGTGTAGGGATTGCCTTGGGAGTGGACTACCAGGTCCTTCTCCCATTTTTTTGGTGCTGGGAATTGGTAGGCACTATAGGTAACAAAAATATAAATATGAATAAGAAATAGTTCCTGCCTTCAGGAAATATATTGAGGGAGACAGACGTAACTATTAACAAAAATATGGGGGAGATTGAGAGAGAAAGTGGGGGAGAGATTACTGGGAACTTCCCTTATACATTTAATTATCATCTGGTAGGGCTGAGGATGTAGCTCAATGATAAAGTATGTACTTAGCATGTACAAGGTGCTGGTTTCCACCTCCAGCATCACATAAAAACAAAACCAAAAAAATATTTACTTGGGTTCTGTCTTCAGCAACTCAAAAATAAATAAATGTCATCTGATAAATATCAGGTGCCATAAGCTGACATGACTAAAATTATTTAGGCCTATAAGGAGGCTACAAGGTTGGAGGAATTAAACTCTACTAGAAAAAAGAAAGGGAAAATGACATTCAACTGTAGATAGCCTACTCTAAAAGTCTGTAAGCCTATAGTGATAAGCACTGTGCTAAGTGTTTTACTGTACCTTATCTCATTTAATCCTCCCAACAGCCTCATTTACAAGGGAGGAAACAGCAGCTTAGCAACATTAAGGAACTCCCCTCAAGGTCACAGTGCTCAGATTTGGTGTGGTGACCAAATTCAAATTCAGCAAAATCCACACTCAAGGAAGGCAGTGATATGGGTTACAACAGAGGTACAAGAAGAGTGAGCAGCTTCTGATTTGGACAAAACACTAAGGTTTGAAAGAATGATTTTAAGCTATTAAGACTTTATAAACAAAAGGTAAAACATAGTCATAGCCAATCTAGGTCCACCACTGAACGATTCAGTGGACACCTGGGTCACGATGGCTATTTATAAATGTAATTTATTATAAAGCTTGTCGAGCTGTTCACGAATGTCACAAAAAAGCCTAATAAACATGTTAATGTTTGCCTTTCAAAATGACTGTACCTATTCTTTAGCTTCTTGAATCTAGAAAGTTACTTTTTCCTCCAAAGAGAAAAATTAATAATAACCAATATTTATTGAGCATTTTCTAGTGCTGGGCTGTATACTAAATACATGCTCTATACATACATGTAGAATAGAGGTGGAAATCTTGGATTTAGAGCTAGGTTGAAAGGGTTCAACTCTTGGTCTCAACTCCTCTTTTCTTCTCCCCTCCCCTTCTCTGCTCTGGTCTCTCCCTCAGATCCCTCACTCTGGTGGAAGGCAGTTATCATGTCTTTAGCATCCCTATAGAGAGGCCCATGTGGTAAGACACTGAGGCCACCTGTTAACAGTCATCTGAGTCAGCATGGAAGCAGATCTGCCAGCTCCCATCAAGCCTGCAGGTGACAGTAGCCCAGCCAGTGGCTTCACTGCAGTCTCGTGAGACACTTTGAGCCAAAACAATCTAGTTAAGCCGTTATCAGACTCCTGAAATTTTAAATAATGTGAAATAATGTTTATTTGTTTTTGTTTTTTTTTTTTTGACTGCCAATGTCTGAAATACATTGTAATAGAGTAATAGATAATTAATAGTATCTCCTTTGCTAAACTGTTCTTTATTCCTGTGGGCTTGGTTCTGATTAGTCTGGATTTCTTTCCAGTGACTATACTCCCTACACACACACACACACACACTCACACACATACTTCTTTCTCAGTTTCTGTCACTTCTCTCTTGTTGTTGTTAGTTATGGTTGAGTCGTGTCCAACTCATAGGGTTTTCAATGGCTGATTGTTTCAGGATTGCCTCAGGAGTGGATTGCCACGTCCTTCTCCCATTTTTGCAGTGCTGGGACTCAAATCTGGGACCTCAGAGACTGCAGAGCGGTGCTCTACCAACTGAGCTAAATCCCAGCCCCTTCCTTCTCTCTTGTTGTTGTTGTTAGGTGCCATCGAGTCGGTATCTGACTCATAGTGACCCTCTGTACAACGGGGGAAACACTATTGTCAGTGCTTCTCTGCTGTTCATAGGGTTTTCAATGGCAGGTTGATTTTTTTGGGGGAGGGGGTTGCCAGGTCCTTCTCCCAGTCCTTCTCTCTAGGAAGAAGGAAACCTTTTCTACTCTTCAGAGATAATCAGTTGTCCCAGAGACAATCCCTCTCTTATTACTGGCTTCAGATATATTACCTGGGATAAGCTTAACAGGTTTAGAAGTTCCCAAATTGGGGAAACTCCTTTTCTTTTTTCTCATTTGCCCCATTCTCCCCCTTCACTCCACTCTACTTCTTTCATTCACTTCATTGCTCTTCAAGGAATAGACTACAATGAACAGATCCAGTTCCTAGAGACGCTGAGACAGGAAGACCCCGTGCTCATAAGAGTTTAAGGCCCATCTGGACAACACCATGTCTCAGAAAAAAAAAAAAGTGTAATTATAAAAAAATTATCCCATCAAATACACTATCTCCTTTAACAATATTATCAAGCAAGTGTTCTCCAACTTCATTTTACAGATAAGAGGTTATTTAGCCTTAGATCACATGGCTGGTAGGTGGATCAACCAGGACTGAACCCCAGATTTGACCAACTCTAGAGCTTATTCTTTTCTACCTCCTTATACCCATTATATTGATGCTGTGATATTAGCATATAACGAAGAGATTAGTGTAGTCTGTGTGTCCACTGTAAACACAGCACTTACAATGAGTCATTAATGAATTTAAATTCTAAGAAATATTTCTTTATGCTATGTCCAGTCAAGTAGCTGACATGTCTACATATGTTTCAAACATCTTCATGCAGTAGAGTAAAGCACTTCCTAGCCAAGCTCCTGGGCTGGGATTTAGCTCAGTTGGTGGAGCACTGCTCTGCAATCTCTGAGGTCCCCAGTTCGATTTGCACCACAAAAATGGGAGAAGGACATGGCAATTCACTCCTGAGGCAATTCCAAAACAATCAGCCATTGAAAACACTATGAGAGTCGCTATGAGTTGGATATGACAGACTCGATGGCACCTAACAAAAACAAGTCAAGCTCCTGGGTCTCACGCAAAGCAGGGAATTTGGCTAAATGTGTATGTCACACGGGAGAGGTTCTCTTGACTTTACTCCAGACTCGACTGGGACCCTGTAACATGTTCTCTTCCATTCTCCAAAGCAGCTCTCTTGCACGTGCTCCACTCAACAGATCTTCAAACATTCATCCCTCCCACCCACATGAGTCACTTCCCCTTCACTCTCAGCAAATGACTCAACACCCACTGCTAGGGGAAGTACTAGCCACCCGATGGGAATCACCTCAACTTCCCACCATGGCCTAAATCCTGGCCCTTCCCTGAGATAATGGAAGTGTTCCTTTTCTCTGCAGTAAAGCACCTATCCTGTAGATCTCCAACCCTCCTACTTTCTCAGGAATCTTGCTCTCTTAATTCCTCCCTCTTCCTTTCTTCCCCTATGAAATCCTTTCATCAATATTTAAAACTCTCAAGTTTCTGCGTATCCAATAAGAGGAAAACGAACAAAATTTCTCCCATGGCCCCTGCCCTTTCTTTAGATTCCACTTCTCAGCCACAATCTTCACAAATTGTCTGCACTTTGTGCCACCGCCTCCTTACCCCCACTTCTCACCCCACCCTATCTCAGCTGTTTCAATCTGCTATCACCAAGGGCACCAATAAGCTCCTTAATGCAAAATCCTAAGGATACTGATCACTCCACTTATTTCTTCACCTGTCAGTGTTTGACGTTGCTGTTAACTATCTCTCGAAATGCTCTCTTTGCTTGGCTAGAATTTCTTTTTACTTCTCTAGCTGTGCTTTTTTCTTTTTAATACCCTCTTTCATTGGCCATTCTACCCCCTTGAGGTCATATACTAGGGCCTCTCAATCTACACACTTTCCTGGGTGGGCCCGTCTCCTCCTTGGGCTTTAGTTGCCATCTCTTTGTCAATAACTTTCCCATCTGTAATTCTGGACTAGATATATCAACTTATGTCCTGGATATTTCCACTTAGATATCCTGTAGGCACTTCAGGCACTTCAACTCAACCACTCCAAATTCACCTGCTTTTCCCTCATATGCTGCTCTTTCTCCTAGGTTCCTGTACAACCAGTTGTCTAAGTCCAAAATGTGGGTGCCATCCTTAAATTCTTCTCCTTCATATTCTCCCTATTGTCAATCAAATCTGAAAATTATACTATACAAATATCCCTGGAATCCAGACACTTATTTCCATTTTCATTATCACTGCTTAGGCCAAGAGTCCATCAACTCTAACCAGGATTATCCCAAGAGTCTTTTGGAATTTTGCCTCCAATCTTGTCCTTCTCTAATCCTTTCTTTATCCTGGAGGCAAATTTATCTTTATATAATGCAAATCCTTTAGGATAAACCCCTAACTTCTTGGCATGGCATGTGTGGCCTCTGAGGACCTAGCAATCTCTCTCACCAGGCTCTCCTTTGAAGCCCCCCATGCCACCCTACAATCTTCTATCCAAACTTGGTGAACTGATTCTGGATTCTCTGCTAGAAAGCTGCCCTTAGTCTCAGTAAGAAGATGCCAGCTAATATCACTTCTGTGATACCTTCTCTCATCTATCCATCTACATATAGCTTGAGCATCTCTAATCTGAAAATCCAAAATCTAATAACATCATGAGCACCAACATGATGCCACAAGTGGAAAATTCCACATCATGGAAATTTGTTTCATTTGCACAGAATTATTAAGAATATTTTACTAAGTTACCTTTAGTCTGTGTATAAGTTATATATGAGACATAATTGAATTTTGTGTTTAGACTTAGGTTTCATCCTATGGATATCTAATTTTATCTCTGCAAAGATTCCAACCCCCCTCCCAAAAAAATCTGGAAGCCAAAACACTTCTGGTCCCAAGTATCTCAGATAAAGGATACTCAATCTGTGTCTGCGTATGTTTCCACCTATTGTGAGTGAAATTAAAGCACTTTCCTAGAAAAGCTCTTGAGTTTCATCTGGAGTAGGGTATTTGGCTAAAAATGTTATGCCACTATGGTAGGTAACATGGGCCAACATACCTTTGAAGTGCTCTCTGATTTTCCATACTTCTTTCAATCATAGTGCATCTATCTTTTCTCTTTAGAGGTGAAGGAATGAAGAGAGGATGTGGCAATCAAGTCCAATTGGTTAAGAAAGTCAGACTCTGGAGTAAGATTGTCTGGATTCAAATCCAACCTTTGCAATATCATAGTACTATGACCTTGGCCAACTTGTGCCTCAGGTTTCTTATGTAGAAAGTGGCAATCATAACAATACCTATCTTATAGGCATGTTATGTTGTTGTTGTTAAGTGCCGTCGAGTCGGTATCCAACTCATAGCGACCCTCATAGGGTTTTCAATGGCTGACTGTTTCGGGATTGCCTTGGGAGTGGATTGCCAGGCCCTTCTCCCATTTTTGCGGTGCTGGGAATTGAACTCGGGACCTCAGAGACTGCAGCACAGCGCTCTACCCACTGAGCCAAATCCCAGCCCCAGGCATGTTATGAGGATCAGATAATATAAGCTAAGCTAAATGTGTAGAATGGTGCCTGGAACATAGCAAGTGCTCAGTGAGTGCTAGTTGTTACTAATTTTGAAGACAAGCACAGTATCGTTTATCTCCATACAGCTATTTGCTCAGTAGTTAGAAAATGAACAAATGAATGAATATTTGCACCTAACATGACACCAACATTCTTAACATTAACCCACAAGTGAATATTAAACACATTACATTAAGCATTGTGCATAAACATTCTACCAACTTGGGTCAGGGAGTGTGGCTCAGTGGTAGAGTGTGTGCTTATCATGCTTGAGGCCCTGGGTTCAATCCTCAGCAACACACACACACACACACACACACACACACACACACACACACACACAGAAGAAAGGAAGGAAGGAGGAAAGAAAGAGAGAGAGAGAGAGAGAAAGGAAAGAAAGAAATAGAAAGAAAGAAAGAGAGAAGGAAATAAAGAAAGAGAGAAAGCAAGAAAGAAAAAAGAAAAAGAAAGAAAGAAAAAAAGAAAGAGAGAGAGAGAAAGAAAGAGAAAATAAATTACTCCAACTTGGTCACTGGTCACTTGGAGCTATTTGCAAATGAGGTCATTCTATTTCTACCTAAGAACTTAGAGAATTATCCTCCCGTGAGGAAGAAGGTCTGAATCAAAGAGGACACCTCAAGGTTCCTGAAGGTGTCATGACAGAGTCTGAGGTAATGTCTTCTTTACATAAATGTGACTGCTAAAAGCAAGTAAACATTAAGGTAGCTGTTTCAGCTTGTTCTCCAGTAATTTAAGGCTACTGTGTCCTCCCTCCTCCCACATGGTGCCCAGAAGAGGGCTGGGTTCTTCGGAAGCTTTCCCTTTCCAGAGTCATGGAAGCGAGTTTCACAAGATTGTGTGATTTAAAAGTTGCATTTTCATAACTACACACCTCCAGGTGCTTAGTTTGTTTGGTCAGGGGAAAGAGAGAAGCAGAATAAAACAAAATGGATATGTTCCAAGGACACAGTCTAGACGTAACTGAGGTGACTTAAGAGAAGCTTCTGAGTAAGAGGGAAAGCTGGACGAGACATATTTATAGCACCAATCTGTCAAACATACATATATGTAAATATATAAAAGTACATCCCACTCCTATCGCTGCTTGTCCTCTTCACTGGCCTTCTGCTTCTTGTAGGGATAGACAGAACTGACACAGTATTTTCATCATCATAAAGAAAAGCTGGCATCAAGGGAAACAACCTTGATAGACTGAACTATAAATACAATATTAATCAGAGCAATTTGCTCTTCGTTATGCCCTCTTTCCCAATATCCCAAAGCATCCTTAGGAGAGAGTAAAAATATGTGCCATCGCTAGCCATTCAATAAGTGTGCAAATAGACATCAAATACTCCAATACAATCAGAAAATAACTCAAGTCCTGCCTGCAAAGAAAGATATTCCCCAAGATCAGCTAGTTCAGAATAGATCCCACAGGGCAAATGCTCTGGGTGTTGGTGTCCTAGAGAGCAAGCTGCTAAGGAAGATAAGGTCAGGAGCTTAATCCACATACAACTAGACACCTTTGCTCTTTGTAATAGTGACACAACCCTTACTCCTGGGACAGCCGTCTTGCAAAGAGCTGTGCTCCAGAGAGTCTCGGGCAGGGAGAAAGTGAAAATGAAAAATGAGTACCAGCCTATTGTCATTAATGAGAAAACAAAGTAGTGACTCACAATCACAGCCTATTGGAAACAAGAAAGGCACATTACATCAAGTTGTCCTCCACTCTCATTGGACATGAGCACTATTTTTTAGGTCAAATGAATGCTTGATTTTAAAAAGTCCAGTCCTTTATATGGCCCTCAAATACATGTCCTCAAATGGACGTTCCATCTGGTGAAAAGTATTTTCAGCAGAGAGGTTGAGCACAGAAAAGGGAGACCCTTGTTGCTGTTTGCATAAGAAGCCCCTATGGTCAATGTAGCTGCTGTTTTATAAGTTGAAAGCCAGCCTTTCAACTGCCAGCGCTAGAGCTTCCACGTGAGACTGGAAAACTGAGCTGCTCTCGCTCCGCCCCTAGTGACCTGCTGAGTAATAGACGTTTGTGGAGCTGCTTTGTGTTTTTTGGTTTTTGGGTTTGTTTGTTTGTTTGCTTGTTTTAAATTCAGATCCAAGCTGACAGTCTTCATAAGGACGACAGGGAGGGAAAGAGCGAGTTAAAATCCACCTCCAGCTCCCCAAGGAATGAAGACACTGAGATGTTTATTGCTATCAGCAGGTGTGAGTCAGACCCACAGGGAGCAGGGTAAGAAGGTGCCATTTTGTCGTCAATGTTCCCACCACCACCGCACAGAAATAAATAGTTCGAGAAAATGATCCAGGATAAAAGAACAATCTGGTTGGCAATCAGACTGAATAGAGGCCCCATTGAATGTGGCTTCATTGTGCAACCTTTCTTTTCACCAAGGGACTCCAACCCTGGGTGGAACCAATTGTGACAAGGGAGTGCTGACAGCCCTGGGAACCAGCAAAGCTGGCCTTTGATTCATAGCTCCAAAGTCCAGTCCTATCACCCAATTCTTAGCTGAGTATATGAAAAAGAACTTGATTTGCTTCTTTGCATCTCTGTTTTTAAATCTGAACACTGGGATCAACAAACTTCACCAGTTAGAGATACCATCATGCCACTTTTTAACCATCTCCTGAAATCTCCTTGGAGATGTTCATCTTGTCTTCCTGTTTGTCACTGAAGATTTGCCTTTCCATCTCTTCTCTGGTCACTGCTGGAGGGTCAGTGACTGGCTTGATGTTTAGATAGCCCACACTATGGGAGCATCAAAAGAACCTAAATATATGCAGGAAAGATCTGTCCTGTAACTGACTACGAGTGTTGACAATTTCCTAATGAAGGAGATTGGTCTTTAACCCCACAGCTCCTTTCTATATTATTTGTCACCTTGGTATGCTTCATCTTTAACTGTTTAGTAAGCTATGTACAGGTCATTTAGAATATATCTAAAAGGAGGACCTACAGTATATACATACTTCATCCCACAGAAAGGGAGAATTATCTACAAATCCTTTCAGAGTTTCCTTATAAAGTCCAGCATTGTGACAAAATCTCACCAGATATTATTTTACAACCCAATGGCCCTCTACCTAATGTGTACATTAAATATATATTTTTGATCCTTAGTCCAGACCTACTAAAGCGCCTCCTCTGGGGCTCTTGGGTGAGTATAATTGGTAAAGTTGCCCCCATGTGATGACAACGCGTTTACTTGGATAAGAATCACAGATAAAGTTACTTGGATCAGGTGGATTCCAAATGACCCTGGTGCAGCCTTATCCTTCTCGGTTGATGCGTTTTCCTTCTTTCCAGTTGCTCAGGCCAAAAATCTTTGAGTTGTCCTTGATTTAACTCTTATTCTTATACCCTACTTCTACTCTATCAGAGTAAATAAATAAGATAGTGTGCCTGGCACAGAATCAAGAAGTGTTTCGATCTGCTGTACATAGGATCGCTATGAGTCAGACTTGACTCCACAGCACCTAACAACAACAACAACTCTATCAGCAATCTCTTTGGCTCTACTTTCAAACTATATCCAGGAAAAAATATGTTTACATACATAAGATTCATCTCTTTTGCTGTTACCCTGGCACAGTCCATTTTCTTCAGAGCAACCAGGGTGATTCTCTTAAAACTTAAACCAGATCATTTCATTCCTTAGCTCAAAAACCTCCTGTGGCTCCCCCTTCCAAGTCAAAGGTAAAGTCCTTAAAGATGGCATGTGGGGCTCTGCTGATAGGAAGCGGACATCTCTCTGCCCTCTTCTCCCATACTGTGTTACTCCAGCCATGGTGGCCTCCTTGTTCTAGGCACATTCTTATCTTAGGTCTTTGCAATGCCTCTTCCTTTTTTGGGGGGAAAAGTGTTTCTCTTTAGGTCTCCACTTAGCTAATTGTCATTTCCATCAAAAACTTCAACTCTCCCAATTGCCCTTACTTTATTCTACCTTTTTCTCCACTTATTTCCACTTAATATATTTTATAATCGACTTATTGTTCATCACTTATTGTTCACCTTCCCTGGCTAGACTACAAACCCCATAAGATCTGTGTTTGTTTTATTCATTACTGTATACCAAGCATCAAACACTACCTAAGCATATAAATATTTTTAGCTTCTGATGAATGAAGATTCTTAACTTCAGAGAGAGCAAAGCAGGTAAGTGATAGACTTTGCAGAATGCTGCCTCCGCAAAGGTTGCCCCTAAATTGGGTTTGCTATTATGGGGACAATCATAGCTTACGGGATGTTTTAAGAACTTTGTGGTGCTGTGTCCTCCACATGCCATAAAATATCTCACTCCTGTTTTTCGAATAAAGAACCAAGAGTTGTTGAACTATTTCCACAACGTCAACCAAGAGCTAAATCAAAACTATTGCTAGAAGTTTTGCTTTAGCAACCTGCCTGCATGTGTTTGGATTGTAAGAGGGTGAAACAGAATAAGGCATTCATCCTGTGACTTCCAGTATCTACCACATCAATAGCAGCCAAAAGCCAAACTGTTGGATGGTCATTCTCTGAAATGAGTTAGTAATAGAAATCCAAATTGGTGCAGAGCAAATGTTAAGGGGAAAAAAGGGAGAAATGTCACTTCACATGTCTATTTTTATTTTATGGGGCTTTATCACAATCTCCCCAGAAAGCAGTTCACCCAGTAGGGCAGAGAGATCAAGAACAGCACAATAGGGCATGGCATCCTCACTTGCTTCTAGTGGAAAGGACTGGTCTCTGGAAGCCCTCTACCTCCCTCCCCACAGGACAATGCTCTTAATTAGCTGCACCAGATTTCTCAGAGAACAAAGGCTCCCCACCCCTCACAGGAAGAGCTTTTACAGGAGATATTTCACTGGGGAAGCGCCAGGCACACAACAGGGAGAAGAGAACATACAGGCTGTTCTGAGCTCTGCAAAGAGACACAAACTCTGGATTCTCCAGGGAGTCTCAGAGGTTAGTCCAGCACATGTTTCTGCCACGTGACCAGCATGTGCTTCACATACCCTGCAGTGGCCAATTTCAGAGGGTCCCCTTCTTCTCCCCTTCCCCTCAGCCACTGGCTGGGGTGGAAAAATAGGCTTGAAAAACCCTTCAGAATCGAGCATCTGGGAAGCGGTAGGGAAGGAACTGGGAGTTTATTTCAGGTGACAGACGTAGAGCAGGCCCTTATTTTTTCCCCCTGGGACTAATAATATTTCTGGAATGGAGATGCTTGAATCATATGTCTCTTCATATCGCTGTGTGGGAAGTTTCAGTTAGGAGCCCAACAATCGAAGAGACGGTGGTTCTTTTAGGATTTGGTGGGGATTGTGCAAAGCAGTCTGGAAGCATGGAGGGGGCTGGCGTGGGAGGGGGGTGAATATAAGCAGAAAAAGGCAATTATGGAGGAGGGTAAGGACTGCCTTTCCTGAGCCTGTTTGGGGAGCCAAGAGGATGGGGCTGAGAAGGCTTCTGTCAAACAGTTTTATTCCCCCATTGAATGCTTTTTTGAAAAACACAGGAAAAAAAAAATCTTGTTTAAGTGCCTCTTCCTGCGTAAGTTCACTGTCAGGAAAGGAAAATCCAAACGCTCCAATAGTCTATTTTTGTGCCCAGAGGCTCCAGCCCTGCGCACAGACTCTTCCTTGCTCTGAAGGAAAGGAAACTGGGCAAGAGGCCTCCCTGTCCCAGAGGCCAGAATTGAGGAACCTGTGTTACTAGAAGGGCTGTTCTGCACATGGCTTCCATGTTAGGAAGTGAGGCTATAGGGCAGGCTGCTTTGGGATGGGCTTGAGGGTGGACTTGGTATTAAAAAAAAAAAAAAGTGCTTCTCTTATCATTCTTCAGCAAACAAGCATGGAAGCCAACTTTAATTAAATAAAGTTTAAGTGGCTGCATTCGTATTATGCTTCTCCTGGTTATTAAAGTTTACTACCATCACCTGTCTCTCAGCTACCATGTAGATAAGGGCAGGAGGTGTGATGAAGGGCTTAACATTTTGATGTGCGGGTCAGGTAAAAGTCATAAGTCAGAAATAAGAGTAGGACGACAGCATTTCCCTGGGTAGATAAAGCCTCTCTGTACGTTTCAGCTAAGCTTCACGTTGGATTCATCAGTTTGTTGTTTCCCCCCTGCCTAGACTTCAGACAATGCTGCGTACTGAGGATATCCAACCTAGGAAATGGGGTTCCGTCCACTCTTCCGCTCAGAGCCGCGTGGCTGTGCCTCTCTCTGCACTTTGCCAGAGATCACCGGTTGCAAGGTCCACAGAGTTCCCAAATAGGGCAGCCCAGGGTCTGAGAGTCTCCTTTGTTAGGTTCTCCTTGCCTTCGCTGCACTCTGGTATGTGAAGCTGACCTTAAAAAGAGGTTTCTGTTTTGAAAAGTTTCCAAGGGAAGCTGGTGAATAGGGATGGAGGAAGGACAATGGGACGGTCCAATTAAAGGAAGAGTCTGATTTTATGGCTTTGCTTGTTTATTGATATTCCAAGGTAGCACTGACCCTGGCACAGACAGGTCCTCCTAAGGTGCAGACCTGAACCTGGCATCAACATTGATGTTGACCCTTAACCCTTCAGCGGCTCCCTGGAGGATAGTGTCTGGACATTCCTCTTAGGATGTAAGAATCTTTGAGAGCTAGCTCCTGCCCACCTTGTACCCACCCCATTAGGCCAGTTCTACTGCTTTTCTTTCAGTTCCTCAATTCTGCTTTTCTTCCTCTCTTCCCCACCCTTCAAACATGCTGCTTCTGTCTCCTCTGTTAAACGCCTCCATTGGACACTTCTCCTCCTGTGAAGCTTTCCTTCCCTTGGCTCAGCAATAGGTTTCTCTCCTACAGGCACCTACAAACCTACTTTACCTGTCACTGAGTGCATTACTTTGTAATTACTTTAGCTCCCATACTGGATTAGAAACAGCAGAAGGCCACATGAAGCTCTCTGTTATACCCACCAATGCATTCCCATTGCATTGGTGCTTGACCGGTGTCTGGCACATGGTAGTGCTCTGCAAGCGTTTGTTGAGTAAATGGCCATTGTGCCAATATGACAATCCATGGCCAAATGGTACTTCCTGGATTTTTATTTCATTACATAAGCACCTGGGGAGACACAGAAGAGGCCCTGAGTTAGAAAGACATGTGCTGTGGCTGGGCTGCCTGACCTTCTCTTGTCTCTTTCACTTTATTCCAAGACCCTCTCTCATCCCATCTTTTCCCTAAGGCTTCCCATGGGACTCAGTCTGCAGTTATCTATGTCAGCCTGGGGGTCATTCAGGGGCTCCTTGTTTGGCAAAGATTGGCATCTGTCTGACTCACTAGTTTGTTCTATTTTTTTACTATTTATTTGAAAATTACTACTAATTATAATTATTTCAAATGATGTTATAGTTTTGCCTTATCTTTCCCCAATTTTTTTCTGTGAGTAGGAAGGGTGTCTTCAATTTTTCAAATACCTAATGTTTTTTGTGGCACACAGTTTGAAAGTGTTTAATGAATAAACATAGGATGACTTAAAGCCTCATTTCTCTTTAGAAGTTGAATTTCAGTGCCATTGTGGAAATGCATGCAAGTTATATTTGGTAATGTGGCAACTGGACTAAGTTTCTGAAAAGAAACTGTGGTTCCACATCAGAATTGGAAGGGGCAGTCTAGAGCTACAGGAGCCCCACTGTGCTGGTGGGTTGGCATGAGCAGGAAGCCTGCAGCCTGGCAAAAAAATGCTGTTCCAGAGTGCCCTCTAGTGATCTGTGGTGCCATGAGGTCAGAAGCCAGGGCCAGAGGCTTTTGAACCTCAGCAGGAAGCAGAATCATCAGGAGAGTTTGATGAACATATAGATTGCAGGCATTCTCCCCCCTGCCACCGGATGTCAAACCACCTGGAAGATCAATCCTTTTAGTCAGTGTCTTCAGGGATCTGATGCAAGAAATTCTCATACTTTGTGAAAGACTGACCAGGTGATGCTCAGAGAACAAGTAAACAAAAACAAACAAACAAAAATCTCCAGATTCTCCAGATTTGTCATCTGAGAACACTCAAGTTCATTCTTCTGCTCCTAGGCATGGATCACTGACCCCCTTGCTGACTACTCACGCATGGACTTGAGGGAGAAACAGAGACAGAGATGGCCGCCACCTTGGTAGGGACACAGAAGAATATTCAGCAGCAAAATCAGTCAATAATTTTTTTAAAAGGCCGGACCATTGAACAAATGTTTTCGGGAGGATTATGTCACCCTTTCTGCCACCAATCCAATGGAGCACTAATGAAAGTTAGCGCCTCTCCTCTTTTTGTGTCCTTGGCAATGAAGGTGGGAAGCACTTTGTTTCCACTGAGCCACAGTCCACAGCCAACACTGTACCAGGCTGTGCAAGTATATCATCTCTGGGAGTCTCTCAAATCATGGTGAGCGAGGCATTCTTTGCATGGTACAAGCAGAGGGAGGGATTGCTGGACAATTGGGTCGAGCAGAGAAAACAGAATTCATTTGTGTGTCTGTGCTTATGTTCTGTTAAATAAACTTACTGGAAAGGTCAATAAAGTGAAAAGCATTCCTTTTTTATTCTATCATGAAAAGGGCCAATTAATGCTCAGAAATCCAATAGAATAGATGATGTCCACAAGTAACAAACAAATTGCCTCTCTGAATCTTCACTGGTATTTTTCTTTTCCCTCCAGACAATTTAACCAAAGGCTTCCATTTTAATTGGGGGCAGTGAGCAGATCAAATGTTCATTGAGCCTTGCAAGGGGGATAAATTACCTTCACATGCAGTCTAATATTCAAGTCTAATTCTTTTATATGCTTTTTCATGTGCCAATAGTACCTCATGAATTCAGTTCAATGGCAAAACCACATGTAGTGAGTGTCTACCATGGGTCTAGACACTGTGTTGGGGCCTGGAAATTCAAAGGACTAGGTAAGGCTTGATGCTGATTTCACAGGGGTCAGATCCCTGAGGGCACATTATCTCTGATGTGTTATGATGAGTGTCCTACCAGGAATATGAGCACAGGGCTAGGATAGCACAGGGCAGTTATCCTCTTTCTGGGAACAGGTTGAATAGAGAAATCCTATCAATGACAACAACAACATCACAGATGCCTCCAATAGTCTAGTAATTGATGAACATTAGTGTCTTTTAGGGGGCTGACTAAACCCATAGCATTAATTTTCAAATTTTCTAGGACAAGAGGTAGCAAATCTCTCATCTCACAGATAATGTTTTCTTTTAAGTCTCCTCTGTCCTTTACAATGTCTTGAAAACAAGCCATGAGGGGCTGGGCTGATGCCATCTGATTTCAGTCTTGCTTATTTGCTTGTCCAGAAATCTTTAAGCATAGACTCACAGAGCCCTTAATGAGGAAGCTCATTAAAAAGCCGTCTGAAATGGCGAAACAAATTACATGCAAAACACAGCCCACTTTTTTCCTCTTCATTTCCTTCTTCCCCTCCCAGACTGCAGCATTATAAATGACAAGCTAAAGTGAGTCATCAGGTTGAAAAACGGCACTGCTGAATGCTCTGATGACATTTCTCTTGCTTCACTGCAGCACCAAAATGTTGTCCAAACAGCAGGAGGGCCCTGTACATGTAATGATGGCCTTGGTAAAGCCTTTGACTGTGTGTATTTGGGTGGAACTTGAGTTTGTAATTGGCGAATGCACACATTGTCTGACTGCAGAGCCTCTCCCTAGAAAGCTTGTTTTTTTCCTGAGGAAGGTGAGGTTTCCTTCTTTCCAGATGCGTCTCTGATCACTTTGTGGAAGTTTCTTCAAGAATACTACTTCACGATGATAGAGATCATATTCAGGCCTAGCCCAGGCACAAAGTGCCTTATTCAATCACTCCTCTCTCTCTCCTCATTGAGGAAATTGGAGGCAATTTGGGAGTTTTGGGGGCTAGGAGAGGCTTCCTGCCTCCCAGTTTAAAAGGAAGTGATGGTGGTGATGATCCGCTGGGAGGAAGAGATGGGAGGAGGCTCTTTTTTTGTTGTTTTTTCTTCTCTTATCCTGGAGTGTGCAAAAGGAAGGTTACAAATACCAAACAATCCTTCCACACCTGGTAACTGGAAAATGTTTGTTGGGAAAAGGAAATCCTTTCTGCCCTCTTGCCCCATGATTTGTAGAACTCATTGGGGTTGAGGCATTTACAATTAAATACTTGCAACATTACTCTTTTCTGTGCAGAAGTAGAGAGACAATGTCCTTACAAGTCAGAAGACTAGGATTTAGCTCCTGGATATCTGCTCAACTCTGGGGAATCTGCCAAACACCTAAATATCAGTGTCTCCCATGGGCTAGGGACTGACCTACGTGGGCACATAGAACGAAAAATGAGAGAAGTCATTGCCTCCGCCCTGAAGTTTTTCCTACTTCCCTAGGAAGACAGACACATCTTTTAAAAGCACAAAACAATGGAATCAGTGCTTTCTTGATTCCATGGAGGAGTTACTGTCAATGTAAGCAGAAGGGGATTTTGCACGCTTTTAAGGTAGGGGAAATCCATGAGAAGGTGAGAGGCGGTGAGACCCCCAGTGAGGGGGAAGGGTTCATAAATCAGAAGCCAGAGCAGGATTTTGAAGAAAAAGAGAGAGCGTTCACTCAGAGAAAGGGAGAGGGAGCCACCCACGGACACACAGAGGGGGTAGAAAGAGCACTGGGTGACAACAGTAAGAGGTGGCAGAGGTGGCAGAGGAGGACAAGGCTGAGAAGGAGCACGCTGAGGAGGAGGAGAGTGAGCAGGGAACGGCTTCGAAAGCTACAAGAGCCCAGCCACCACAGGGAACTGTGGTCATCCCTGTGACTGGCAATCAGGAGGTCATGGGTGACTTTGTTGCTATTGTTAGGTACCATGGAATCATATCTGACTCATAGTGACCCTCATAGGGTTTTCAATGGCTGACTGTTTCAGGATTGCCTGGGGAGTGGCTTGCCCGTTCCTTCTCCATTTTTGCAGTGCTGGGAATCAAACTCGGGACCTCAGAGACTGCAGGGCAGTGCTCTACCAACTGAGCTAAATCTCAGACCACAGGTGACTTTAGCAGGAACAATTTCAGTGGCGTGTCTGGGATGGTCACAGTGGGCTGAGTGAATAGAAGGGAAGCTCAGAAGCATATTCTTAAAGTTGAATGGACTTGGCTGTGAGGAGGTGTCTAATAGCTGTTAGTCAGAGAGAAATAAGGACTGAAGTAAAATTTGTGTTGTTTCTGTGTATGGCTAAACCATGTACTTATATGCCACAGGCAGGAGGCAGTGGAGGAGGGGTTAGTTTATGAGAGAGATGGGATTAAATTGGGTTAATTCCTGCCTCTTAGAGTCTTTCTGAGGATTAACTGAGATCCCTTGGTGAACTCTTTCTTAAAGAAGTATACACATGTGAAGTATGATTATCGTGCTATTAAAATAAAACTCCATGCATCATCACAAGGCATTTGAGCTCACTTATCACCTGGCCACCGAGATAGGCAAATCTCCCTCTCCATGGCCTTTTTGTGTGCACAGTTTTTCTATTTCCTCTTGCCAGCACTTCAGATGTTGGAGCCCAAGAATGACTTGAGCCCTCCTTGACATTTCTTCCTGCCAAACAACACAACTCACAGTTCCCCTGGATCACAACAGGAAGCGGGGGCTTGATAAGTGAGACGTGATTAAGGGAGAGGACAAGGGCCTCCTCATTGTTATTAGGAAGTGGGACTAACATCTAGACCTCTTGGGAATTTTGCTTTGCTGGTTTATCAACTTTTCATCAAAGAACCAGGGAGCCACAGGGGCCATGAAGTAGGCCTCCCTCTTCCATTTCGCAGGATTGGCCAGACTTTGGCCAGGTCACCACTGCTTCCAAATTAGCCCATCTAGGTGCCAGGAATTTAGCTCAAATACCTGCTGGTACCTGCTCAATCAAAAGGCCCCTTGGGGCCTCCCTCTTCCATTTTGGTTCAGGAAGTATAAAGGCCCATGAAGACAGAGTTTTGTCTGTTTTGTTCACTGCTGTATTTTCAGTGTCTAGAACAGTGTTTAACACATAAATATGTGTTAAGTAAACAAATTCACCCATTCATCCTTCCATCGATTCAACAGAAAATGAGGGCAACTTTACTATGGACCAACCACCAAACTTATCCTAGATAAACAGAGATAAAGAACACTCATCGTCACCTAAAAAAGCATATTCTGTGCCAAGCACTTTATACATATTAACTTCTTGTGATTGCAATCATTTTACAAACGCGGAAACTAAGGCTCAGAAAAAGTTATTTGGCTGAGGATATATGACTGGAAAGTGATGAAGCTGGAACTCTTGACTGCCTGACTCCAAAACCCACATTCTTTCTATACCAGTTTCATCCCTCACCATTCTCTAACTCAAACCATAACCGACCACTTGTTGTTGTTGTTAGGTGCCGTCAAGTTGGTAGGCGACTCATAGTGACCCTCATAGGGTTTTCAATGGCTGACTGTTTCGGGATTGCCTTGGGAGTGGATTGCCAGGTCCTTCTCCCATTTTTGCCGTGCTGGGAATTGAACTCAGGACCTCAGAGACTGCAGCGCAGCGCTCTACCAACTGAGCTAAATCCCAGCCCCAACTGACCACTTAGGATTCCTTGAATATACCAGATTCTATCTTATGCAATCCTTTGCTTGGGACACAGTCATGTCTTTTGACTGGCTAATTTGTCTTTATACTTCTTCCATGAGGCTTTCTTGACATATTGCTTTCTGGCCAGGGCAGGTATGTTGATCTTCCTCTGGGCTCCCACAGGCCTCTTTGCAGTCCCCTATCACTGAACAAATCACAGGCATTCAAGATGCCTATTTATGTGTGCCTCACTTTACTAGACAGTGAGAGGTTCAAGGGCTGGGATTGTGTCTTCTTCATAATAGCTGCTGTTTATTCAGTGCTGCCATATATTTGCTTACTTTGTTTAATTCTCACAATCATCACTGAAGGCAGGTATTTGTAGGCCTGTTTTTACAGATGAAGAAATGGAGGTTCAGAGAAATTCAACAATTTCCCCAAGATCACAATGAGTAACTGTCCAAGCCAGGAATTGAATGCAGGTGCATCTGATTCCCAAGCCCAAATTCCTTTCACTTTACTCAGCTGTTCTCAGAATCATCCATGATGCTCACAGCTTGTCTGTAGAGACAGAAAAAGAGGAATACTACCTGAACAATATGGGAGAAGGACCTGGCAATCCTCTCCCAAGGCAATCCCGAAACAATCAGACATTGAAAACCCTATGAGGGTCGCTATGAGTCGGATACCGACTTGACGGCACCTAACAACAACAACAACCTGAACAATGAGTGAATACAGGTTTCAACAGTGTTCATTGGGGGGACATATGGAAGGGAAGAATTTGTTCTCTCTGGTGGAGGAGCTGGAAAAGCTTCCTAACGTTGTCAGAATGTTTGGGAATTTGTTAACTGGTTCCACAATGATGGTTCAAGGCAGAAAATAGTTTCCTGCATCGAATACTGGTAGTTAGAGTTGGAGGCCATAGTGGCTTTGGCCAGGTCACCACTGCTTCCAAATTAGCCCATCTAGGTGTCAGGAATTTAGCTCAAATGCCTGCTGGTACCTGCTCAATCAACAACTAGTAACCAGGCAACCCAGTTGGAAGATTGTTTCATTAAAATCAGATTGTGTGTGCCTGTGTGTATGAGTGTGTGTTTGTGTGTAACGTGAATACTACTTTACATAATCACAGTTCTATTCTTATACAATATGCTTTAAATTTAAATGAAATCAATGCACTTTCAAGCTTATGGCTATATGGAATAGGATAGTAGCTCCTAATTATGTGTTGGCATTTCTTCCTGCTCTTGTCCTTTAACTGCAGGCATCCCTGGAGGCTGCTTTCTCAATATTCACTCCTTCAGGGAATTAATCTATTTCTGAACTCCAGTGACTATAAAATTCCTATAAAATTAAGCCTAAAACTGCAAGCAAAGTATGCTTTTAAAATGTGTTGTATAATACCTTCTTTGTCCGCTCCAGAAGGCATTTGTGAGGGAAGCACAGTGGGTGGCCAGAGACTGTTGGAGGGGCTTTGGCACCAGGCAATTAGAATGATGCTAAACTGCTCCATTTTGTAGCTCTGTGGCCTTGGGCAAGTTACTTAATCTCCTTTAGCCTACATTCTTGATGTATAAGAGTGAAAAAGAGTGGAAAAATAGTATCTCAGTCATAGGACCATTGTGAAAAATTAATGAAATAATGCAAAAGCACTTGATAACTGGTTTGTTATAAGTAATGAATAAGTGCTAATTGTCATGCTAGTTATTATTACCTTTACCATTAGCAGGATGAAGTAATTCAGGTAAGAGTGATTTGAAGCCTATGAAGCACTGTGAAAAAATGTGAAACATTATTATTGTTGTGTATACTGTTGAGAGGGCTGGGATTTAGCTCAGTGGGTAGAGCGCTGTGCTGTAGTCTCTGAGGCCCTGAGTTCAATTCCCAGCACCACAAAAATGGGAGAAGGGCCTGGCAATCCACTCCCAAGGCAATCCCGAAACAGGCAGCCACTGAAAACCCTATGAGGGTCGCTACGAGTTGGATACCGACTCGATGGCACCTGACAACAACAATACTGTTGAGAAGCAAGATGAGCGTGGTAGAAAGAGCAGCAGACAGGAAATCAGGAAAATCAGATTCTAATGCCACCACCCAGCAGTGTGACCTTGGACCAGTCTCTTTCTCAGAGCCCCTGTTTTCTTTTCAAAGAAACAGCTTGATTAGATTATTTTGAAGATCCATCCCAGCTCAGAAATCTTATGATTTCATGACTATCAGGAGAAAATGACTCACATAGTGAATCTTACACAGCTCTTGGAATAGAGTAGAAAGTCAGTATGAATTACACTGATAAGTAGTTACAGCACTTCTCTGAAGGTGATAAAAGTTAACCCAACTGCAACAATCAGCAAGAGCAATGTCGGGGAGTGCACTGAAAAGGTAAACTAGTCTTGTGCACTTCAGGAATTTTGGAGGACATCACTGTGGCAGAAGATAATTATTTATAACTGTAATGGAATCGCTGAACTAGACCAAAAAAAAGATCAGTTGATGCCCACTGGCTATAAACTTAAGTAAGGAAATGGGTGCAAGAACCCTTAAAACTATCTGGATTCATGGCTTAGGACAGTTACGTTGTGGTGGGAGGTCTCCCACACAGCTTGTAGGGTTCCTTGCTTCCTACCTTCCTAACATTCACTGAGCACATTCTGTGTGTTAGACATGGAGGTAAACTCAAAAGTTACTGAGATGCCTCTCTTCTCAAGGAGCTGACAATCTGCTGGACAACACATCTTAACTGTGGAGGATACTTGTACATTCTCAGCCTAATCCTGTATGGTGCTTATATTGTTTATATACTGTTTGTCTATTAATCTATGAAAACAGAGCTGTTTGTGTATTCAGCTTTGGCTTGCTTCTCCACCCTCAGCCCTCTAGCAGCTTCTGGATGTTAAATATTATCTCTTCATGTGAGCAGTAGCAGAAGGAAGAGTCATCTGTTACTCTTTTACTTCCTTAATGAGCCCTCAAGCTGGTTTGCAGGGCAGTGATTAATCTTTTTTTTTTTTCTTTCTTACCAGAGGACCGAACAGTTCAGATTTACCTGCTTGATCTTAATCTCCCCCAGCACTCAAAATTTATTCTTTCTTTCCCCCCTTTCCTTCTTACCCACGAATAAGACAAAATCACCAGAAACAATACCTAAAAGTAGATGGTAAGGTGTGGTGGCAGCACTTTGCTGGATGGGCTAAATATTTCTTTTGCTACCATAGCAACTACTATTAAATACCTTGTCACTTACTTTTGGCTGCTCTTTGGAAATGGGAAAGTTATTTTGCATATAAGTGCTTAAATCACCTCAATTACCTAAAATACTTTCCTCTCCCTTCAAGATTCTTCTTCAAGGGCCTTTGACTATTTTTTGTGTGTGTGAATTTTTTTTCTCCCTTTATTGGTAAATGTTGCTAGGGTACAGAGTAACACAGCATTAGCTTCTCCCACTATGCAACTATTATATCACTTTTGGTTATACTTTTATCAACTTACAAGGTTTATCAAACCTTTTGACTAATATGTAGTAAGGGGAGTTTTACTATTTTCTTCAGATATTTTCATAAATGTAGAATGCAGTGTTGATAGATTTCTGCACACTCCTTGATTTTCATATACCCTGAGAATGAGAAGTATAGTATGAAAACTATAATATAAAACATTTTCATAAAATCATTTAATTAAAAATAAAAAACTTGATGCTGATAGATAACTCCAATTATCTGGAAATTAATGTTAGGCAACTGAGTGCTCATTCAATAATTCATTAGATAAAGATCTATTAAATGCCTAAAAGTTTCAGGCATTGTACAAATACTGTAAACATATAGGAGATTAAGAGATGGTTGCTGCTTTCAGAGAGCTCAATTAAAAATTGCTTTATATCTTGCTTATATTGTCTTAAGATATATTATTAAGATAGTAATATATCTAAATATTTTGCAGGCCTGCAGCTCTACCACTGTGGCATCTGATCCTAACGGATCTCGGAAGTTAAGCAGGGTCGAGCCTGGTTAGTACTTGGATGGGACCTCCTGGGAACACTGGGTGCTATAGGCTTGGGAGAAGGACCGGACAACTGCCCACCACCAAAAAAAAAAAAAAAAAATCAGCCCTGAAAACCCTATGAATAGCAGAGAAGCACTAACAATACTGTTTCACTTGTTGTACATATGGTTGCTCTGAGTTGGACACTGACTTGAATAGCACCGGACGACAGATATTTACAAAACACTTTCACATGTAACAACTCATTTCATACTGAGAACAATGAGTCCTGGCTTTGTAGTTCATAAATTTGAGATTTCTTGTTGCTCCCTGTTTTTGGCAACCAGAATGTTTTGCTTTGTTTTTGCAGTGCTAGGCCTCAAACTCAGAGCTTCACACATGCTAGGCAAGTGATCTACCCCTAAACTACACCCCTGGCCCCAGAATGTTTATTTTGATTGTGACAATGGTATTTCTCCGGTTATTCCTTTTCTTTCTTTTTTTTTCCTTCCTTCCTTCCTTCCTTCCTTCCTTCCTTCCTTCCTAATTCAATACTAGGCAAATGTTCTACCACTGAGCTACACCCCAATCCCTCATTTCTTTTTATGTGTTTAATGATTACCAGTTTATAAATTACTTGCATGTCTTATTGAAAATACAATTTTTTTCATCTTCTTACTTTCTAGTAATTGTTCCTTCTCTCCTGGTGTCGGGGGAGGGGAGGGAGGCTAACCGGGTAAAATTACTTTTTATCCTGTGAGTGCTATTGTAATAACAGTGACTTCTACTATATACTCAAGGTAGCTACATGTTCTTGGATTCTTTGCCCACAGACATCTTTAGACCATAATCTCGGAAGTTCAAAAGATTTACCTATGCACTTAGGACGTCTTTCCTTCAGAGGACCCCAGAACTGTAGTTAATATGTCAAAAGTGGTTTTAAAAGTCTCCCAAATTTGCTACAAAAATGCCAACAAAGCTTAGTCTTGGGTGATCTGATCACATTTTACTCGTTTTCTCTTTTTCCCCTTTAGTGGGGCGCACGTCCAGGGAGGCCTGGCCCACAAAGAGCGCGGACGCCGAGGAGTCAGCCAGAGACGCAGGTCGTCCAGGTTTGGGTCCGGGCGGTGGAGCCCGGGCGCTGTCCGGGATGCCTTCCGCGCTCCTCGGGGCGTGGCCGGCGCTCTCCAGCTCTTCCTGTCACGCTCTGACCACGCCCCCTCGAGACTTGCTCCGCGAAGCCATGGCGGCGCTGGTGTGCAGACGGTGCTTCCCTTGGGCATGGCTCTGCAGGTGCAACCCTAACTCTCCTCTGAGGCCCTCGAGGCAGCCCCAGGGTGCGCCTGGAGGGGTGGCCCAAGTAAACCTGTCCTTGCTCGGTGTTGCAGGAGATCCGGGCAGGGCTATGGCCGGCACTACCGCGCCGCGCTTTGCGCCGAGCTCAAGCAGCCCCTGGCCATTCGAGAGGTGGTCCCCCGTCCTGTCCGGCCTCAGGAGGTAGGGTGACAGGCCTGGCCCTGGGACCCCCTCACTAACCGGCTCACCTCCTTGTTGCTTTCTGCCACACACCGTAGGCCTCCCACTCTAATCAAGTTCCCACTTCCCAAGCTAAGGGGGCGCCCGGGAGACTGGAGCGCAATTTCATTCTGGGCTGGGAGGTAAGAGCCTTTTTCTAGGGTCACAGAAGGGTCAGAAGTGCTCATGGAAGAATGTCGTGTCTTTCTGCCCACCCCCTCGCCCCTTTCCCCCTGTATAGGTCTCTTTCTGAAGGCTCCAGAGCTGTTGCCTTAGAAACAGAATTCTCATTTGCACACGACTTTGCATAACCATCAGCAAGTTATTGATTTAACACAGATAAACAGACCCTGTCCTTTGCCTGGTCCTCTTCCGTGTCAGATTATCCTTCCCTCGCCCCTAAACCAGCCCTGAACCCACTGTATGTCTCCACATGACTGTGTGCTTTGTGCCAGGTCTAGTGTGTCGCAGTGATCTGGGCTGGGATCAGTTGAGGGGTGTCAGCAGTCCCACTGAAATGTGAAAGTCACTTTGGCCTTACAGTCTGGTGGCACAGTGTTATCAGGGGTGCAGAAGGAGAACCTGCCACACGGGACTGCTGGTGAGAGGGAGAAATGCAGCTGGAGCCCTGAAGTGTTACTGATGTGGATCCTGTAGCTAAAATGGATTACTTGGAGGAGCACTGATGGCAGCCAGTCTGCTTCCTGGAGTCATGCTGAGAGCTCATCCCTGAGTCATTCTTTTTGTGTATGTGTGTGGTTTTTCAAGACAGAGTCTTGCTGTGTAGCCCAGACTGGCCTTGAACTTGCAATCTTCCTGCCAGGGCTAGGGTTACAGGCATGTGACACCACACCAGGCTGAGTCATTCTTGAATCAAGGCAGAATGGCCTTGAGGACACGGGTGCCATACACTTGTTGATAACTGATATGCCATGCACCGGATATGCATAGGCTGGGCTCCTTGTTCTGTTATTTATCCAGATACTGCATTGTAAGAAATTAGATCATGAGAGCTGCAATTATGTTATTTTTAATTCACCATCAAATCCCTGTAATTTGGAATGGGTCCTGGCATGTGGCAGATGCTTTGAGGATTGCGGGATGAATTTTATAGATAAAAATGTCTTTTCACCAATAGGGCCTCCTTGGTACTAAATTTAAACAAACAAAGATCATCAGTTTGGTGTCCCAGCCGTCATTTTTTCCTGTGATTCCAGTTCCTGTTGGGATGCGTCTTATAGCATAATAGTTATGTAATGTGCTTTAGAATCACCTGGGCTTGTTAAAACAGATTGCTGGGCTTTGCCTCTAGTGTTTCTGAGTCAGCAGGTCTGGAGTGGGGGCTGATAATTTCCATTTCTAACAAGTTCCAGGTGATGTTGATTCTGGTCGTCTGGGGCCACCTTTTGAGAACCATGGGCTCATAAGGTCTAGAGAAACTATGGGCCATGCTGCTGCATTTCTGCCTCAGTGATGGCTTTGCCATGGACACAGAAGCTGGGGATCTAGGCTAGCTTCCAGGATTCCAGATTTCCAACCCAGTTGGTCATGTTACTTTGCTATTTAGAACCCTTTAATGGCTTCCTATCCTAGTATAAAAGCCAAGATTTGAAATATAGACTTACAAACCCTTCTGTGTTTGGTCCTTTCTCACCTCCAACCCCTAACCTGAGTCTCTTTCTCCTCTTTGTGTTCTAGATTCACTGGATTTTTTCCTTTTGTCCTCGATGCAGGGCCTTTGTACATGCCATTACTTCTGTCTGTGCCAAACTTTCCTCCTCTTATTTTGCATTGTTAACTCTTAGCTGAGTGTTACTTTCTTGGTTTTCTTTGACTTCTCCAAGGGCTCAAATACCTCCATTTTGTGCTTTCTCAGCACCATTTATTTCTATCTTTACCACTATGTGTTGAGTTATAATTGAGCACATATAGCTTCGTTATTATTTGGTTAATGTGTGTTCTCTACTATACTTTTAGCTTCCCAAGGGCATGAACCTTGTCAGTTTTGCCTCATGATTGTACTCTGGCTTTTTGTTCAGTGCCTGACTATCATTGTCATTCATTCAGTGAATCTTTTTGAATAATCAAATTAAGTATGTCTCCAGGATGTGTACTGCTCTGTTTTGCTGCTCTATTTCCTTTGCAGGTCAGAGTTGACGTCCATTTTTGTGGAGTTAACTTTGCTGATATTTTGGTCTGCCACGGTCAATATCAGGAAAGGCCCGATCTTCCCTTTACACCTGGTGAGTGTGAGGGAGCCATGTCACTGCTTCAGGAAAAGAAGATTCTGAGGGTTTTCAGAACCATGTATATCTTCCCAGACAGTACTGTGGTCATTTTTGTCTGCCATTAGTGAGGTTTCTGTTAAGTATGATATGTCAGTGTCGTTGTGAATTAGAGTCACTAGATTTCAAACACCCTGAAGGCAACTTCTATGCCTGTCTTTCTCAACATTGTATCCTTCACCCCCACTTAGCATTGTACCTGGATCATAGTAGATGCTCAGTAAAAACTTTAAAAATGAATAAATGAACAAATATTCACACATCATCATGTTCACCAGAATTCTGCTCATCACATCATTATGGCCCCTAATCATTCCCTTTCCTTCATTAATACTGTCTGATTGGTTTTTTCATGGAAAGATCACACACCTGTTTGCAGCTAAGACTTTCAGCCTCATAAGCACATGCCTAAAGAAACCTAATGCCAAAGGATTAAAAAGAAAAGAGTTTATACATTTCTTCACAACCCACTGTCTGATTTTCAGTATGCCCAATTTGATTACTTCTAGATCTTGAGTATGTGGACAAAGGACTGATTTTTGTTGAGGTTTATTTAAAGAGATATAATTAGAGCTTAGCAATTTATAGTACATGTATATTTTATGTAGATATATATTACAAAGCATATAGTGATTGCAACATAGCTGCTATGTTTTGATCTTAGGGTATTTGGTTGTGTATTAACATCTAGAACCATTTCTTTCTGTTTGTATTTGCTGAAATGCTGGATATGGAAAAAGATGTCACACAATTGAATTATTCCCCTAGTAGCTCAAGTAGGAAATACATGATCATTAATTAATTCAGAAATTTCAGAGGTGGAAGAAGAAAAGACAGACAACACTAATTTATCCAGCTGAGCCAAGTACTGTCTGCATAAACATAGTTTGTGTCCTTGAGGGCCTCACAGTCCAGGAGAGTACACACAGAAACAGCTAAATACAATGTGGTGATCATCATAATTGGGGTCCTGTAGGAGCTCAACATCTCAGTGGTCAGGGTCAAAAGTATGTGTGCATCTGTGATTCTCTGTGCTTTTGCACATTTGAGAAATGATCACTTGTGTCAAGGTTAAAACTAGAACTGCCATAGCTATTTGGGTTGTGATCATGAAATCTTATGCTCACTATCCTGTGTTTTGGATCCAACATTTTACTCCTCTGCCCAGATTTAAATGTTGTCTGCCTTAAAACTTACAAAAAGCTGATGAGATGGCCTACTGATTAGGGTTTTCTCCTCTCCATGGTTCTGTGCTGTACGGATAACCCGATCTTCAAACAATGTTTTAGGAATGGAGTTTTCTGGGACAGTACTGGAGACAGGAACAGAAGTCAGCACTGTGAAAGAGGTAAAAGTTGAAATCTAGGGATTATTCAGTGTGTGTGTGTAGCTGTGATAAATGTGAAACCTTCATTTGAATTCCAAAGGTCTTGCTGCTTCTGCGTTTGCCAGCAGACACGAAAGGGAAATTGAAATGGAAGGGAAAGAAACATTCTGAATTGGGAAGGAATTTGATAGAAGTTGGCCTCATTAAACTCTTCATTATATATGAAAAGTAGAACCTTAGTCTGTAGTTACTGAGAGGATAGAAAGCGCTCAAGTTTGAGTCTCATGTGCAAGTTAAGAGTGGGATTCTAATTCATAGCAGTCCTTTTCTTACTTTCCCCCATCATTGTCTAACATGTGCTCAGATTGGCTTGGCAACCTGGTGACAGTATTGAGAGAATTGTTTTAATTACTCAATATTAACTGTAAATAGATCTTAAGGACCAGCTGTGTATTATGGGGTTAGAGGTATGTATTTTCTTTCGTTATCTGATTAATTCAAGAAGAGGTGAGTACAAGGCCATGCCTCTGAACATATCCTTAGTGCTATTTTCCTTTCAGGGAGATCAGGTCATTGGTGTGAGTGGCTTGAATGGTATGGCTGAAGAATGCATCACTGACCAGAAGGTAACCAACCCTACCTCTCAACACTAATGCCTGGAGAATTTTTTCTCTTTTGTTTTCTTTAATTTCCACCTCTCCCTCATTCCTCATCCTGCCCTCTTCCCCCTTTTCTTTGAATTTTTTTTTATCTTATCTTGTTTCTTAGCCAAGCAATTTTTTTTCCTCAAATACAACCCCTTCTCTTTATAGGCGTGACAACTTTTGCACAGAGCTTTGTTTGTGTAGAATTTTTTTTTTTTTTTTTTTTTTTTTTTTTAGCAAAAGGCATTTTGTTTTAGGAGTGCCTGAGAAACTGGCTGGCTGTCCAGTTGATGATGGGTGGGCAGTTTTGGTAGAAAAACTTGTTTGAGGGTAGTGAGCTGGACATAATGGGCTTATCCCAGTAGAAAGGTTATGAAAGAGATCCCTGAGAATGAAGCCAGCCAGGGTGGCCTTGTGTGGTTGAGTAGGATGTGAACAGTGCCCCCTCATGGTGCACAGTATATGGATGACCACCCCCCACCGCCCCTAGGTTTTTTTGAGGTAAAATTTATATACCATATAATTCATCTGTTATAGAACAGTGATCTATGTGGCCTATTCGCCCCAGGTTGCTTCTTTTTGAGCCTGATGTCACCCTTAGGGTTTTGAAGTCTGACATACCCAAATCCTGAACTCTACAATGGCTTGTTTGGTCTTGACTTCCCTTAGACTAGTTTATAGGCATGTGTTTCGCATTTCAGATTAGTCATCCAGTCAAATCATAATATTTACTGAGCAGCTTTTGCAACCAGGTACCTAGGCTTGATATCTAAGTGACTGTTATCTCTTTCTATAGACCCTGTGGCAGATTCCAGAAAAGATCTCCCTGAGAGAAGCTGCTACACTCCCTGTATCTTATGGCACTGCGATTTTGGCTCTAGAGCATAGGGCCCACACCCAGCCTGGGTAAGGACCTTGTAGATGACAGAGGGTTAGAATGGGACCCTCCCTTGATATTAGAAGGACCCAACAACAAGACTGTCTCCTTTCCCTTTTCTTCCCTTCCCTTCCTTTCTCTTTCTTTCTCTTTAGCTCATGTTCATTTTGGCTGACAAAAGGCCAGATAAAGATGATCATTTCAGATTGGGTTCTGGTGACTGTGGGGGCATCTTTTTATCTGGGAATGGTGGACCATGAACTTGGCCAGTATAAAATTGGAAGACGGGTTCTCTCAAACTTGACCACTCTAGGGATCAAGTCATAGAAAACCTCAGAGAGTTGGTTTATGTTTATTTTTATTTTATTTTTTTTTGAAACAGGGTCTTGCTATGTAGCCTAGGTTGGCCTGAACCTCAAGATGGTAGCCCAGGCTGGCTTTGAACTCGTAATACTCCTAGCCTGCTAGGATCACAGGTGTGTGCCACCATGCCTAGCTGAGAATTGGTTTAAGTCATTTCATATGAGTTTAATGGAAACTTATGGTATTTGTTTCTGTGAGGCTTGGTTGGGTATGCCAAGTACGGTATTTCAAATGCAAAGGCACTGAAGTTTCCCCTTTTACCTGGGAAACTGCTTCTTGATCATTTTAGAGCGCTAACCCTCAGAGTTGCTCCTGAATGGTGGGTTTAGCTGAGCAGTGGTCATTGTGGGAACACCACCTTCTAAAACTGGGCCATGTTTAGCATGAGAATGATTTTAGGACACTGTTTCTGAAGTATACATTGGAGTGGTTGTTCAAAGGAACAGTGCCACTGCCATGAAGAAGAGGCTACCTAGGGAGATGAAGGGATCTTATTCCTTGGAAGTGTTCAAAACCAGGCCAAATTTGCCCTCAGAAGTCACATATACAGCCTAATCTTCAAGGCTGGAGAACAGATGTACATGAAGACTTGAAGGAAATGATCTCTACCATGCTTGCTTTGAAATGTTCTAGTTCTAACATGTTCCTGAAATTATATTACCAGATGAGGTTTGAAGTTTTCTGCAATAACGTTCATCTTTCTCTGGCACAGAGAAACTGTTCTAGTGACAGCAGCGGCTGGAGCCACAGGCCTTGCAGTGATAGATGTGGCAACAAATGTTCTTCAGGCAAAGGTATTTGCATTTTAGAGTCTCCCTTAAAAAATAATTCCCATTTTCAAACATGAAATATATTCATTCACCTATTAAAAGTCAAGTACAGGGCACTGGGGATATAAAGTAACCTAGAATAGCGTCTTGCAATCTGTTTGCTTACAGACTAGGACAGCTAGTAGTCCATCACTTGTCCTTTCAGTTAGGAGAACCTGGCAGGGACTATCTCACTCCTGGCCTCTCCAGATGCTCCTTTCTCTACCTGTAATGCTCTGAGCAGTCTCTCCCTGCGATTCTGATTGAACTCATATATCACTCTTTTAGAGAGGTCTTCTCTGTCCTCAGCCTAGGTCAGTCTCCTCTTTCCACTATTTACATAAGATCTCATAATACCCTTGTTGTTCTTATTAGGTGCTATCCAGTCTGTCTGACTCATGGTGAACTTATGTACAACAGACACTATGTACAACACTATTGTCAGTGTTTCTGTTATTCATAGCGTTTTCAATGGAAGGGGGAAGGGGAGTGGTTTGCTAGGTCCTTCTCCCAAGTCTATAGCACCTGGTGTTCCCAGGTGGTCTCTCATCCAAGTACTAACCAGGCCCTAACATGCTTAGCTTCTGGGATCTGATGGGATTGGATGCTGTTACCCTATCCCTCTTTTTCTCAGTACTGAACTCACTGTGTGCTTACTCTTTTACTTGTGTTATTATTGGATCAAAGTCTGCCTCCTACTGGACTGTAAGCCCCATGAGGGCAGGGAAAATGTCTATGTGGCTTGTCACTGCAATCTAGATACACTGATCATAGTGCCTGGAGCCCAGTAGGCACTCAGAACTGTTTCTGAGCCGGGTGCCTATATTCCCATCATTTGGGAAGCAGAGGCAGGATGATCATGAGTTTGAGGACAGCCTGGGATACATAGCAATTTCCAGGCCAGCTTGGGCTAAATAATGAGACTGTCTCAAAAAAACCCAAAAGCACCAAACAAAACAATAAACAAAAACTGTTTCTTGAATGAATGAACTAGTGAATGAATAAATGAATGAAAGTACAATCAAGTCACTATATGAACCTCACTCTGAAGCTGTGTATAGCAGGGGAGGAGGATTTCTTGAGAAGATGGACATTGAGGATGACTTCTGAAGGCCTGGTAGCAATTGAATAGAGGGCAAAGGGAGGTGAAGACCATGTCAGTAAGAATCTCTTAAAAAGTGAATCCTGTTGTTGTTGTTGTTAATTTTGTTATTATTTATATTTCATACTTGGGGTTGAATCCAGGGCCTCACATATGCATTTGCAAGTGATTCACCATTGAGATGCACCCCTAGTTCATTTTTATGTTTTATCTTGAGATAGGATCTTCCTAAGTTAACTCAGGCCACCTTTGGCCTTGAACTTGTGATCCTCCTGCCTCAGTCTCCTGAGTCCCTGGGATGATAGGCATATGCCACTGTACCAGCTGTGAACCCTATTATTATTAGACATAGAGTAGGAAAGAACAAACTAGGATAACTTGTGGAATTGCTATTTATTGAGGTTGAGAACACAGCAGGAAATGGTGAGTTTAGTTTTGGACATGGTAAGTGCAAGGTTCCTGTGGAGCACATGGTTGGGTTGTTGAGACAGCAAGTAGATCCACAGGTTTGTAGTTATTAGGATTGTTCTGGAATTTCTGTGCATAGTATCTCATCTTTCTTGTCATAGGTTCCTTTTGGTAAGGAATGTGAATACTGAGAGCAATCAAAATGTACTAGAAGGCTCCTCATGGAATATGAACACATTTCATGTTAAAAGGAAGGGCTTTTCAGCTCTTCTTGGGAGAGAGATCATAATTGGTCTCACTGTGTAGAGCCATTGAGTCTATTCAACATTTCTGTTGTTGTTGTTATGGGCCAGTCAATAGTACTCATAGCAACTTTAAGTACAGCAGAAGGAAACAGTACTCAACACTGTGCCATGTACATGATCTTTTTATGTTTGAGCCCAGTGTTGCAGACACTTTGTTTCTTCTCATTTTGAGTTGTGCCACATCAGCAAAAGGAGGTTCCAGGGGCTTTACTCCATTCCCATGATTAAGGTTGATTCTACTTTGAGGAAGCAACTCTTCCCTAGTTGTTTCTTGAATGCCTTCCAGCTTGGGGGGCTCATTTTCTGCCACTGTACTTGACAATGCTTTTCTGCTATTTGTAGGGTTTTCAATGGCTAATTGTTTTGGGAGAGGGCTGCTGGGTCCTTCTCCCTAGTCTATCTTAGTCTGGAAGCTCAGCTTAAACCTGCCCACCATGGGTGGCCCTGCTAGTATCTGAAGTACTGGTGGCATAGCTTTCAGCATCATAGCAACACGCAAGCCTCCACAGCACAACAAGCTGACAAGACACTGGGGTATTTAACATTTCTAGAAAGATAAAATGTCACCATTTGTTTTAAATGGTTATTTCTTTGTTACTATTTATATATTTTTTAATTTTTAATTTTGACACAGGATCTTGCTAAGTTGTGTAGGCTGCTTATAGTCTCAAGCTCACAATCCTCCTGCCTTAGCCTCCTGAGTTGCCGGGATTAGAGGTGTGTGCTATGGCACTTGGCTCTGTTTCAAATAGTTTTAACAGATTAAATAGAAAGAAAACTTTGCTTCAATTCAGGTGTTAAAGTTAGTCTGAGCTGTATTTTCTTTCACAGCAAAAATGCTTTTAAGCAGAAATAAAAACGATAAAAGTTAAAATAATGTTATGCCACCTACTCAGAACAGGTCATTTTGATCATACCTTCTATCCACAACATTTCATACTGCTTCCAGAGTGCCACCACATTAATTATCCTACCCTGGATCCTCATACATCCCAGGGAGATGGGTAATGTAAGTGTTTATTTCCCCTATTTCACAGATGAAGAAAGTGAGGCACCAAGAGAGGAGGTGTTCACTGCAGGTCTCACAGAGACCTGGTGAGAATCTTGGGATAGAAATCGAGTACCTGACCTGAGTCTAGTATTTGCCTACTGTATGACTTGTGCTATTTTAAGGAGTCTACTAGGGAGCATTTGAGACTTTGTTGTTGTTATTAGGTGCTGTTGAGTAGAGTCCGACGTTATGTACAGCAGAACAAAACACTCCCCGATTCTGTGCCAGGCACATGATCTTATTTATGTTTAAGCCTATTGTTGAAGATACTGTGTCAATCCACCTAGTTGGGGTTTTCCTTTTTTTTGTTGACCTGCCACTCTCCCAAACATGATGTCCTTCTCCAGAGTTTGGTCCTTCCTGACTACGTGTCCAAAATACATAAGACGCAGTCTAACCATCCTTGCTTCCAAGGAGCACTTCTGGTTATAGGTGAGTTTAGTGTCTTTAAGGGTACTGATATTATTGAGTGTTTGATGCAAGTTCTAAGCATCACCTTGGGGCAAAGTGCTTGGGTAGTGGGTGTTGCTCCCTGAAGAGGCACCTCCAGGTGCTTGAAGGTTTGCAGCTTTTTTTGGAGACTTGTAGGTGGCCTATGGCTGTCTGTGCCATCTGTGTCAGGTCTTATGCCTAGTTTTCTCCTCAGATGATGGGGTAGAAAAGCTTGGGCTTTGGAAGAAGGCAGCACCAGGTTTGAATAGTTGTTCTGCTACCTACTACCTGGATGACCCTGGCTCAATGGCTTAATACGTCTGCCTATAGAATGAAAGTAATTATACCTCTCCCATAATGTTCCTCTGAGGTTTAATAGAATACATGATTGCCTATATATAACAATAGCTGCAATTTATCTAACACTTTGTTTTCTAAGTGCTTTGTATACAGTGTTCTATTTGATTTTTAAATAAATCTTATTTTACCGATGAGTCAACTGAGATGGAGAGAAGCTGCCAGGCAGTACAGAGATTAAATATATGGGCTCTAGAGATGGGTTGCTGGTTTAGCTCAGTTGGTAGAGTGCTGTTCTGCACTCTCTGAGGCCCTGGGTTTGACCTTCAGCACTGCAAACATGGAAGAAGGACCTGGCAACCCACTCTCAAAATAATCTTAAAATAATATATCATTGAAAACCCTATGGATAGCAGAGAAGCACTGACATAGTGCTGGACATGGCACAGTGTTGGAGAGTATTTCGTTCTGTTGTATATAGGGTTGCTATGAGTCTGATCTGACTCAACAACACCTAATAATAAAAACAGAGATGGGTTTGGATCTTAGCTCTGCCTCCTGTTAGCTATGTGATCTTCCTTGGACAAGTTACTTCTTTTGCCTCAGTTTCTTCACCTATAACATGGGGATAATAATAGTGTGGGCTATTAAGATTAATGAGTTTTAGCATATGTAAAACATTTAGAATAGTGCCTGGAAAATAGTAACACCATAGGTTAGTTTTTACTAAGTAATTTGCCTAAGGTAACATAGTTAGTATGTGACAGAGACAGGATTTGAACCATGGTCTGTCTATCTGACATTCAGATATTCCCACTGAATCATGTTTTATCTTCTGGAAGGCCTTTCCTGATTTTCTAGATGTAGACTGGATGTCTCTTGTTTGTACTTCTGGAACCCTCTGTCCTTCCTCCAACACCCTGCTGTGTTTCGCTTTATTGACTGTGAACTTGTACAGCTCTCATCATTAGTACTCAGTGAGTGAGTGTTGTTGTTGTTGTTAGGTGCTGTCGAGTTGGTATCTGACTCATAGCAACCCTCTCATAGGGTTTTCAATGGCTGTTCTTCGGCATTGCCTTGGGAGTGGATTGCCAGGCCCTTCTCCCATTTTTGTGGTGCTGGGAATTGAACTCGGGACCTCAGAGACTGCAGCGCAGCACTCTACCAACTGAGCTAAATCCCAGCCCCAGTGAGTTATAGGTGCTCCTGAAATGGTGGTTTTCATTTACAGTTAGGGAAAACTTGTGGAGGGTCTCTTGAACCATCTCCTTGCTAGACCTGTTGGAATCCTGTTGGGATTCCTAGAAATGTGGACTTCAGGGCCGGTGGAACATGGAAGGGTCAGGGGATGGTGTGTATGTTGGGCCTGATGTGTGGGGTCAATGCTGAGGCTTGGGTGGGAAAGTCATACCAGTTTCTTTGAGGGCACGTTGGCTGGAGGCTAGGTAGGCAGGATGCATGCCTCGCAGAACATGTTCTGGGCCATCAGAAACCTTGTGTTCTTTGCACAGGTAATAGCTGCAACCGGAAGCAATGAGAAGTGCAAGCTGGCAATGCAGAAGGGCGCACAGTCCAGCGTGAATTACAGTCATTGCAGCCTGAGGGAGGCGGTGAAGGAGCTGATGGGCAGCGATGGGGTGAATGTGGCCATCGACATGGTGGGAGGAGACATCTTCCTGGAGGCTCTCCACAGGTGCATGCCCTGGTCTGTCTCCCCATGGGCTAGAGCTGGGGCTCCGATGAACCTTTCTGTATCTCTGTCTTCCTCCTGGCCTGACTTCTCTCTTGTCTTTGCCATTCACCTCTCCTGTAGGCATCAGCATCAACAAGAATAGCTGAGTGGGTGAGTGAGGAGGAACAGAAGCAGAGAAAATTAGGAAATGCTTAAATATAGCAAAAAACAAAACACTCAACTGAAAAATATCCAAAAAACGACTGCAGACTCTCTAGTTGGCAATGTCAAGTATTTCAGAAATTGTGTGTGTTAAATTCAGCTTTGCTGGCCCCCACTAACTATAGATGTGACTGGGGGGGATTCTTAAGGAGTTGTTGCTCAGAGAATTACTAGGGTGACAGTTCTTCCTTCCCCAGTTCACTGTGCACCAAGGTACAAGCTCCTCTGATCTTAATTGTTTTGGAGGCAGCTATCAGTGTGTTTCCTTGACTTATTTTATTAAAAAATATGTCACGGGAGATTTAGTGGAACTGTTTCTCGTTGTGTTTTCAACCAGGGATTCTGGAGGTCTCTTCTTTCCTCCCTCACTTTCCCTCTCTCTTTTTCTCCTTCTTTTCTTTTCTTTCCTTCCTTCTTTTCTTTTCCCTCCCTCTCTCCTTCCTTCCTTCTTTCTTTCTTTCTTCTCCCCCTCCCTCCTTCTTTCCTTCCTTCCCTCCTCCTTTCTTTCCTTCTTTCCTCCTTCCCTTGCTTCTTTCCTTTGTTCCTCCCTCTCTTCTTTCCTCCCTCTCCTTCCTTCCTTCCTTCTTTCCTCCCTTCCTTTCTTCTTTTGTTCTTTCTTTCTTCTTTTTTGAGACAAGTTCTCACTCTATACCCCAGCTGGCATTGAACATGCAATCCTCCTGTCTCTGCCTCCTGAGAGCTGGGATTACAGGCATGCACCACCATGCCCAACCTGGCTTCATTTCTCATGCCATCCTGGCAAGCGTCATTTTGTGGTTTGTCTCCGTTTAATGTAGAAGAACATAAGCCAAGAGCACAGCCTACCCATAGAAGGAAACCAGTTGGTATCACAGCCCCTGAGCTGACAGGCAGGCAGTCCATATGTTTGATCGTCACTGCACAATACCTGGAACTGTGTTTAGAGAAGAAGTAAAGGAAGGAGTACATAGACAAAATGCACTCACCCGTCTCTTGATTTCCTTTTTGCTTTTTGGATAGTCATGTTTTGGCAATAGCTTCTCATTTCCCTTCTGAAGAAGAAAAGCAGAAAAGCAAAACCCAAACAAATATATTATGGGGGTGGGGTTTAGCTCAGTTGGTAGAGTGCTTGCTATGTACACTCAGAGGCCCTGGGCTTGATCCTCAGCACTGCAAAAAGTGGGAGAAGGACCTGGCAGAAGGAACCCCCTCCTGAAACAATTACCCATTGAAAAATGTATGAGTAGCAGAGAAGCACTGACATAGTAGCAGGCATGGCACAGTGTCAGAGAGTGTTTCCTTCTGTTGTACATAGGGTCTCTAAAGTAGGACCCAATTTGATGGCACCTAACAACAACATCAAAGATGTATGCAAAAGTTGTTTTATAACTCATTGTGTAGTATATACTTTATGGTATTTTCATAATAGGCTGTAGAAAACATGAATTTTTATAGATTATCCAGAATTCTATAAAGAAGCACCATGACCTAAAGGAGTCCTAAAGTAACTCCTTGTGTAAAGCAATGATCCTTCATTCTAGTTCTGCTGGCTTACTCCTGCTGTCTAAGTTCAAAATCTTCAAACTGAGATCTGTCTTGAAGTACAACCCATGAAATGACATCTGATTATACCCCATTTCCTTCCACAAAGTAGTGTGGGCAGTTAGCCTTGATTCCAAAGTGTAATGTCCCAAAATAGCAGTACCCAACCTTTTTGACACCAACGACTGGTTTTGTGGAAGATAATTTTTCCAGAGGCCAGGTTCTTGGGTGGGGAGTGGTTCAGGGATGATTTAAGTGCATTACATTTGTTGTGCTACAGATGAAGCTTTGCTTGCTTTCCTGCTGCTCACCTCCTGCTGTGTGGCTTGGTTCCTAAGAGGCCACAAACTGATATCTGTCTGCAGCCCAGGTGTTGGGGACCCCTGGCCTAAAAGATATCCATGATACAGCATGTGAGAGGATTTCCTTCCTTTTCAAGGCTGACTAGTATTCCAATGCATATATATATACCACATTTTCTTTATCCATTCTTCTATAGAGAGACACTTAGCTTGTTTTCACCTCGGCTATTGTAAACAGTGCTGCTATGAACGTAGGTATGTGTGCATATCTCTTTGAAAGTCTGCTTTCAGTTCTTTTGGATATATTCTAAAGGGGATTTATTGGGCCTATTTTTAATTTTTTGAGGAAGCTTCACGTAGGGATGAGGCATAGAGAGGAAGGGAAGAGACATGACTATGAGGTTACTTAGCTCGAGGCTTATCTAGCCCACCTCGGGTCCTGAGGTGCACCTGGAACTCTTTGGTGACTCTCTGTGGCACACTTGGCTTGAGTCCACAAGGCTGAGACCAAACAGCCAAACCAGTCACCAATGGCTTGCCGTTAGCCAGCCAGCTTGAGCTTTTGGGGTCCAGCCCATGAGGTGAGGCAAGATGGCCCCTGACTGATATAGCAAGAGCATGTCCCTCCTCGAGTTTCATGCCATGTCATATCACCCAATATCATTTGATTGGTTGATCCAATCACCTGATGTCACCTAATTGGCTAACCCAAAATGTCATCATGACATCACAAATTCTGATTGGTTGACCCAAAAGGCTTATAAGCACAGTGCACAGGCACAGACCTTGTGCTGGATGAGCAAGAATTAGAGAGCAGACAGCTTGAAATACAGTTGAGTTCTGAGTTACCATCCACCCAGCTCTCAGAGTGGTGTGTCTCCGTAAAGATTCAAGAGCAGCAGGCTTGTTGCATGTGGGGTTTTGGTTCCTGGCCAGAAGTGAGCCCCACAGCTTCAAACTATTTTCCATAGCAGTTGCACCATTTTACATTCCCACCAACAATGTACAAGGACTTATGTTTCTCCACATCCTGTTCAACATTTGTTATCTTCTGCTTTTCTGTTTGTTGACAGCAGCCATCCTAATGAGTGTAAATGTCCATTGCTTCTTATCATTTCTTTTCTTTCTTTTCTTGTCCTCAGCCTGGCATGGGAGGGCAGGGTTGTGGTATTGGGATTTGCTGGAGGAAACATTGCATCTCTGCCTGCCAACCTGCTGCTCCTGAAGAACATCTCTGCCATGGGCCTGTACTGGGGTCGATACTTGCAGCAGAACTTTCCTGTCTTCTCCAAGAGTATATCCTCAGCACTTCAGTACTGCCAGCAAGGGTGCATCCAGCCACATGTTGGGGCAGTGTTCAAGCTGGAGGAGGTGAGATGTGCTTAAGGAATGTGGTACAGATAAGGCCAGGAAATAATCTTTGTCAAACTACTGGCCAGTTTATCTCTAGGTACTAGAAATGCTCCTTTTATGGCCTGAAAAGGTGAAATGGCCACACTGAACAGTGGAGTCTCATAGGCTTCAGGGAGATAAGATTCCTATCAGTCTCTTGTGTTGTGTGACTCCAGTCCAGCATGAAACTGAATTTTGAGAGCTCTGTTCATATCACTGGTGTCTCAAAGACAGGAAAGCTCCAATACCTTAGAAAATAATTTATACATGTTGATATGAACCTTGAACTCTACAACATGCAAGCCTGAGACAGAGTGCTTGACTTAACCTTTGATTTAAAAATATAGATGCCTCAAAGTACAACCAGATGATCTTGGCTGGAGTTCTGTGAACAGAACATAAATCATGCCCAGCATCATAAGACTGTAGTTCATCTATTAGTCACTGTAGTTAATTTTGTTGGCCATTCACTGCCTTTTTTCATTCCCCCACAGTCTCATTAATGTGGCTTAAATTTCCTCCAAAGTGTAATTGTGCGAATGCATATGCAATATGGTTGTGAATGTGAATCTGTTGGGAAGTCATTGTGAAGTCTTTATTATTATTATTTGGCTTAATTTGTTTTAATGTTCAAAAACTTGTTTTGGTGGACATGGTCACTCATAGATGAGGGCAGCATTTTGTTCAAATGCAGATTAGTGGAGCTTAAGCTGTGGTGCTTGCCAGCCTTTCATTTTAATGTTTTGTTCCTGTGAGGAGGCACAATCTTTTCAACCTTCTGCTGTGTCAATCAAGAGGATAGCAAGTGTTGCTAGAGAGAATGTCCTTGGCCATTACAAAACTGGTTGGAGTCTTGTTCCCACCCTTCCCCTCTCACTCCATCATTTGTAAAGTCCCCTTACCTTTCTGACCTTCAGTGGCTTTGGAATTATGCTACAGGAGCCCACAGTGGGGATATGGGGTGGGCAGGTGTAAGACTGGAGCTCCCCGGGCTCTGGGAACTCATCTCTGCTGTGGCCTGAGTAGCTGCACATTTTTGCTCTTTCATTCATACTTTTAAGGAAAGGTTTTGTGGCTTAAATACTTGAAAACCACCCATCTAGATGATTTTTAGGTCCCCTTCCATCTTGTGGCTTTTATCACCATGTGACTTCTGAGCTGAGATTTGCTTTGCCTATGGGTCTACCTGTAGGAAGAGGAAGAGACAATTAGGCAGTGCAGGAGCAGAAACAAGTGTTGGTTTGAACGTCTCCTCTCTCCATTGATGTGGTTTTGGTGCTGCTCAGGCATGAAAAAAAAAAAAACACAAAAAACACAAAAAACCCAGAGGTAGATTATCATTTTTTCTTTCCTCTCAAGCACGAATTAACTCTAATTACTACCCACCTGTCAGCTTCCATTTGCCCTGTGCTGCCCAGTGAGGGACCTGCATGTGGGAATTTGATAGCTCTTGCCCCTCTGCTAATGGCTTTTGGAGCCAGCCTTCCTAATTCATTTCAAGCATCTCTTTCACATGCTATTCCTTTACTATTTCTTCTCTTCCTGTTTCTTTCAGTGTGCAAGCTTTGTAGAGGAATAATAATAATACTATGCTAAGCATTTCATATACATTACCTCATTTAACCTCCAGAACAACTCTTTGAGTTCTGAACCATTTTAATCACATTTTATAGTTGAGGAAATCAGGCTTAAAGAAAGCTAAGAAACCTACCCAATGATATGCAGTAAGTTTCAGAGCTGACATCCAGACCCAGTCATTGTGATACCAGAATCTGACTCCTTATGACAATGTCAAACTCTCTCCTCACACAAGCCTCACTTATTATACACCTTATTTTATTTCATGAGTTTTATCCATCTATCACAGAATTATCTCTGCACAAGAATTATCTTGTAATTAATATGATCAGGACTCCTGTATTTTCCTGAGCAGTACTAGAATTTATATATTTTGTTCTTTTAAGATGAAGATAGTTAAATAAATAAATATATAATTAATTTCATTGAACTTTAAATTTTTTATGTAATATTTTGTCGTGTAAATTGGTTAACACAGTATAGAAATTATATATACATATATATACACACACACATACATACATACACACACACACATGTATTTGTCAGAACCTGTTTGAGCTTGGAAAATAACAACTGAACTTATAAAATATATAGTATCAGAAATGTTGATGCTTTTGGCTTATATATTCTGACTATATGGTCCTACAGGTTTGAAATTGATAGTTCATAGGAGGATAAGGTTTGCACCTTTGCTTTTTTGGTAGGCTGGAACATGAACCTCTGTAGCACTCTGTTTCTTCTTCATTTACTTCTAATTGTTCAATGCCCATCTTTCCCATAAAGCATAAACTCCATGCAGGGAGGGGCCGTGTGCTGTCTGTACCTGTGTATCTCCAGGTTCTAGCTGTCACTTATAAATCCATTGAATGACTGATTGAGAGTAAGAGTCTCTGAAGTTAAACCATAAGAGTTCTGATGCTGGCTGTGGGCACATTATCTTTGTGCCTTAGTCTTCATCTGTAATGGGGCAGTAATATACTTTACCCTGTAGGGTTGTTATGAGGATTAAATAAGATGATACATGTAAAAGGGCATAAGTGAATTTAGTAATATTTTAATGCATGTTGTTGTTAGGTGCTGTTGAGTCAGAGTTCAATTCATAGCGACCCTATGTACAACAGATGAAACACTATTGTCAGTGCTTCTCTGCTATTCATAGAGTTTTCAATGGCTGATTGTCTTTTGGGAGTGGGTTGCCGGGCCCTTCTCTGAAGCCTACAGCACCTGGTGTTGCTAGGTGGTCTCCCATCCCAGTGCTAACCATGCCTGACCCTGCATAGCTTCCCAGATCTGATGGGATTGGATGCCACAGTGGTTCAGCTGCAGACTCTTAATGCATAATATGCATTATTATAAAATATAGTGTTGAGCTTTTTCTGTTCCCTGAATGATAGAACTTTCCCATTGAGTTTTGAGAGAATAGAATTAGAGTGCTAGCCTTCAGTTTTTGAATTTTACCTAGAATTTATTGTTTTCCCAAGGGTGGTGGATGGATCATGATTGGCCCTGTGATCTCTTCAGAGGATGTCATTGTTTAGATGTGCAGAGTCAGTTTTCTGTATGAAGCTGCCCACACACATCTTGACCTGACACTGTACTTAAATCTCACAGATCTGGAATTATATATAGGCAAGGCAAGATTACCACATGGACCGACTTAATGGCTAGAATTTGTCTGCTTGTAGTTTCCTCTGTGTATCTATGGAATTGGGGCTGGATTACTTCAGTTGGTAGAGTGCTGCTCCACATTCTCTGAGGCCCTGAGTTTGATCCTGAGTACCCCAAAATCTAGAGAAGGACTCGACAACCCATTCCCCAAACAATCTACCATTGAAAAAACCCTTTGAATAGCAGAGAAGCACTGACATAGTGCCAGGCATGGCACAGTGTCCAGGAGTGTTTGGCATGGCACAGTGTCCAGGAGTGTTTCATTCTTTTGTACATAGGGTCGCTATGAGTCGGACCTGATGCCATAGCACCTAACGAAAACAACATCTGTGGAATGTTCTTAAAAGAATGAAACTACTACTTTAGTTTTAGATGGTATGTTATAGCCCATTGTTCCAGACACAGTTTATGGAACTTCTCGTATCTGCTGTCGCCCTTCTCCAGGCCCTAGCCACATGGCTACTTATCACACTTCTCTGAGGATAGCACCTGTGGTAGATCCCAGCAGTCCCATAGCCTTGACTACTGTCCCCAGCATGCACCTCCTTAACACTAGTGATCATGCCATGTTTTCCTGGATTGAGAGCTGACCTTAGAGGCATGGCCTCCATTGAGCTTGTCAGAAAGGAGTTGCTGCAGCTGTGGTACAGAGGTTTGATTCTAATGGATCTGTTGAAGCCTCTGGCTTAGGCAGAAACTGTGTGGATGCTTGGGAAAGCAGTCCAGAAATGTGAGCAAGCTTTGATGAGTGAAAGACAGGAGATACAGTGCTCACCTTTTCTCTCCCCAAATCAACTATTTTATATGGCCTCTTGTTAGAGGTCTCATGTGAACAACAGCCTACTGTGTGTCCCTTACATTACTATTAGTTCAGGATCAGTAACACACTACCTTATAGCTTCTATCTTTTCATTTGTTTATTTATTTTTGCAGTACAAGGGGTTGGACCCAGGGCTTCACGCATACTAGGCAAGTGCTCTATCCCTGAGCTGCACTCCCAGCCCTCCTTTTATTATTCTTATTATTTTTTATTTTGAGATGGGGTCTCACTCAGATGTGCAGTCTGCTTCTAGCCTTGAACTTGCAATCCTCCTGCCTCAGCCTCCCAAGTCACTGGGATTATAGGTACACAACTGTGCCCAGCCTAACTTTTGTCTTTCTTTGATTCAGTTCCCTTTTATTCTTACCCTTGCCTTCCTAGGATTGCAGCCATCAATGAGGCATTTGGGCATACATTTTGATTAGGCTCTGTCTTCTAAGGCTGGGGTCCCTAAACACCTGGCTACTGCTTGGTATTGGAGTGACTGGCAGGCAAGCAAACAAAGATTTCTCTATATTTACACAATAAATATGATGCATTTGAATCATTCAAAAGCCCCCAATCTGAGGAAGAATTGTCTTGTATGAAACCAGTCCCTGGTAACAAAAAAGATTGGGGACTGCTGTTCTAAGGAGCCCAGGCTGACACTTAACTTCAAAAGTTAACTTTGTGTTTAGTAATGAATTGCCTGATTTCTCTTTAAGTCAAGTTTATTGAGGTATAATTTACACACAGTAAAATTTCACCCTTTTTAGGTGTATAGTTTTGAGGGTTGTTTTTGTGCTTGGGATTGACCTAAATCCTCACAAAGGCAAAGCATGTGCATTACCACAGAGGCCCCATCCCCAGGTTTGTTTTTGGCTTTTTGAAATGGTGTCATGAGAGAGGCGTTGTAGATGGCGGATGGTCAGCACCCACGTTTTAACTGGGGATGAAAAAAGTTTAGGATTAACACAAAGTTCTTTATTCGGAACTGAAAAAGATAGGAGAGCAGCTTTAATTATTGAAAAAAGAATTGCATGAGATCAACTGGACAAATAGTGGAAACTAAAATGATGGAGGAGAGGTGGAAATGGCCAGTGACTCACCAGAATCTCCAAATTAAGGGAAGCAACAGTGAAACAATTCAGTACTCAAGTGATATTATGGTGGGTTGTTGTTGTTGTTGTTGTTAGGTGCCGTCGAGTCAGTATCCAACTCATAGCGACCCTCTGTACAACAGGGAAACACTATTGTCAGTGCTTCTCTGCTGTTCATAGGGTTTTCAATGGCAGATTGATTTTTGGGAGGGGGTTGCCAGGTCCTCCCAAGCCTACAGCACCTGGTGCTCCCAGGTGGTCTCCCATCCAGGTACTAACCAGGCCTGGCCCTGCTTAGCTTCCGAGATCTGACGGGATCGGATGCCACAGGGCTACAGCTGCAGGCATTATGGTGGGTAGGGAGAACAAAGGGCTGGGATTTAGCTCATTTGGTAGAGCGCCACTCTGCAATCTCTGAGGTCCCGAGTTCGATTCCCAGCACCGCAAAAATGGGAGAAGGATGTGGCAACCCACTCCCAAGGCAATCCAGAAACAATCTGCCGTTGAAAACCCTATGAGGGTCGCTATGAGTCGGACTCAATTGGAAGGCACCTAACAACAACAAGGGAGAACAAAAAAGCACAGCCTTGCAGCAATCCTCCAGGGAGGGGGCCTGGCTGCCTTCTGCGGGTTCTTGAACCAGGGATTGCATTTTCAACCAGGTAGAGATTGAGGCCCCTTCCCCTCAGGCGCCCTGGGAGCTGCAACCCAGAGCTAGGCAGTGGTGGGTTTGTGGGCCGAAAGTGCCTGGGTCGGAGAAAAGTAGCGCCCGCTGCTGGAATCTGTACGCTTGGAGAGGGACTGAGTGTGCTGTGGAGTGACGGGGATGGTGAGATGCTGCAGGTGCAGCTGTAACTGTGACCTGGAGGGAGACAGATCTGGCGGTGACATGTCTGGGAGGCCGGAAGTGCCTGAGTCAGAGAAAGGCAGCTGGTGCCTTTGGAACGGTGAACCACGTGGGACCGGACAAGGGCAGTTGCTAGGAATGGTGGCCCATGGGATTGGCAACCGGGCTGAGGCCCCCTAGCGGGGAAGTGCGTGCACTCACAGGGTCTGTGGTGGGAGGGGCCTCCTATGGTTCCACACTTGGAGACCTGATGGTGGGGAGCCAGCCAGTTCAAGTCAGAGGGACCACAAGGGGTCGGACAGTTGGTGGACAACATCTGGAAGGAAGACTGAAATCTTAATTTGAGTGACATTCACATAGACTCAATTCAGCAGCTCAAGGCTGCTCTGTGTGTGCGTGCATGTGTGTGTGTGTGTGCGCGCGCATGTGTGTGTGTGTTTCTTCTGTCAGGGGGATTTGAATGGCCCTGAGTTTCTGCTTTGCAATGGGTACTGCTCTGTCTGTGATTTTTTTAATGACTACTTTGACCAGTATTTTTTTCTTTTCCTTTCTTTTCTCTGAAGGAATTGAACAGTGATGAGATTCTGCCTTTGTAATGTGTACTGCCCTATGTGTTTGATTGAGTTTTTATTATTTGGATCAGTTCGTTCGTTCGTTCTTTCTTTCTTTCTTTTTTCTTTTTCTTTCTTTTCGTTGAGAGAATTGAAAGGTTCTGGGTTTCTGCTTTTGCATTGTGTATTGTTCTGGAATTTTGATCGACTTTTTACTATTATTTTGATCAATACTTTTTCTTCTTTTCCTAAGTGGGATGGATCTGCTTTTGCCATGTGAACTGCTCTGTGTGTGTGATTGATTTTTTAATTTTTATCAGTAATTATTCTTTTCTTTTTTCTTTGTTTCTTTTGTCTCTGAGGGAATTGAATGGTTCTGGGATTCAGCTTTTGCAGTGTGTGCTGCTCTGTGTGTTTGATTTTTTATTATTTTGACTAATACATTTTTGTTTTGTTTCAGTTTTTGTTTTCTTTCTCTGGGTGGGTTGAATGATTCTAGGGTTCTGCTTTTGCAATGTGTACCTTTCTGTATGTTTGACTTTGTGTTATTATTTTTAGCAATACTCTTTTTTTTCCTCTCCCTTTTCTCGGAGGGAATTGAGTGGTTCTGTAGTTTTGTCTTTGCAATGTGTACAGATCTGTGTGCTTGACCGATTTTTTACTATTAGTTATAGCAAAATCTTTTTTCTTTTTTCTTTTTTTCAGAGGGAATTGAACGGTTGTGGGACTCACCTTTTGCAATGTGTACTGCTTGATGTGTTTGATTGATTTTATTATTATTTTGATCAATACTTTGTTTTTTCCTTTACCTCTGAGTGGGCTGAGTGGTTCTGAGGTTTTGTTTATCAATGAGTGCCTGTCAATTTGTCAAAATAAAATCTAATTTCCAACACCCTTACATTGGCTAGACCTTGCACCCAGACCAAAAAGTGGGAAAAGCCTGAACAGAAAAACACAAGAAACATGAACGGTCAGGTTGGATGGGAAGCTCCATTGCCCCAAAGCCCTTCCAATGAACAGTTTCAAAGTAACTGAAGTCTAAGAGATGTCAGAAAAAGAATTTAGAAGTCTACTGATAAATGTTGAAAGACCTCAAGGACACCATGGTGAGAGCAATTGAAATAATGGACAGAAAAGTATCCAACTTGGAAGGAAAATTTAGTAAAGATATTGAGATATTGAAGAAGACTCAAACAAATGCTGGAAATATAAACTCAAGTCAACCAGCTGACTATTATAGTAGAATCTTCAGTAGTCAGACTGAAGAAAGCAGAGAACAGGATCTCTGAAGCTGAAGAAAGAGTTGAGAATCTTATCCATTCAGATACCAAGAAAGAAAGATGAGGGAATATGATTAATACTTTCAGAAGGTCTTTGGTAAAATGAAGAGGCGCAACATATGAATTCAGGGGGTATACAAAGGAGCTGAAAGTTCCCCTACAAGGTTAAGAAAACTATTCAATGAAATAATAGATGAAAATTTCCCAAAACTAAGTGAAGAACTGAACTAAGGGAACAACTGAAGCATCCAGGACTCCAAATAGAGTAGACCAAAATATATCCTTTCCATCACAAATTATAATGGGAACGCTACATCTAGAGAGCAAAGAAGCTATCTTAAAAGTGTCAAGAGAGAAATGCCAACTCAATTACAAAGGCAAACCTCTCACAATAACAGCTGACTTCCCAACAAAAACATTAAAGGCAAGGAAAGCTTAATCAACCATCATCCAAGCCCTGGAAAAGAACAACTGCCAACCAAGACTATACTACCCAGTGAAGCTATCTTTTAAAATAGAGAGTTCAAGACATTCCCTACATTGACATATTTAAGCATTTCACAATCACCAAGCCAGCACTGCAGAAGATCCTGAATGAAACACAGCACATGGAAGCTGAGAGACAACCCCAAATGCAAGATCAAAGGGAGGAATAATAGATATATGGGGAACTCAACAATACAACACCGGAAATATCAATCAAAAATTAGAAACACACCAAATCGGACCAGAATCATAAGCTCTTCTCAATAATTACCCTAAATATAAATAGTCTGTATTTACCAGTTAAGAGACACTGATTGAACAACTAGATTAAACCACAAACCCCTTAATTTATGGGATTCAAGAGACTCCATCCACAAAGACCATAAAAGTATGAAATCAAAGGTTGGAAAACAATATACCAAGCTTGTGGGAACAAAAAAGAGAGAGGGAGGGAGGGAAGGAGATAGAGATAGAGAGAGAGAGAGAGAGAGAGAGAGAGAAAGAGAGAGAGAGAAGTGAAACTAATCTTGCACAATTTAGATTTCAAGCCCAAACTAACCAGAAGAGACAGTGATGGTCACTACATATTAGTAAAAGAAACAGTCAACCAGGAACCCATAATGATACTTAATATTTATTCACCAAGCATAGGTGCACCTAGCTTCATAGAACAAATTTTATTGGAGATAAAGAAACATATCGGGCCAGACACAATATTTATGGGAGATTTTAATACCTCACTGCCTTCATGAGATAGGTCATCAAAGCAAAAAATTAGCGGAGAAGCAAGGGACTTAAATAGCACCATAGACCAATTGGGCTTTACAGATACATAGAGGATATTCCATCCAACAGATGCAGAATACGCATTCTTCTCAGCATCACATGGAACTTTTTCTGAAATAGACTACATTTTAGTCCACAAAAATGGCCTCATCAAATACAAATTTGAAATCATTCCCTGTGCCTTATGAGACCACAATAGTATAAAACTCGAACTCAAGAGCAAGAAAAATCTCTGTAAGGTTATAAATTCATGAAGACTAAACAACACACTCTGAATGATCAATGTGTCATTGAAAAAATTAGAGGAGAAATTTAAAAATTTCTGCCATCTAATGAGAATGAAAACACATCCTGCCAAAATTAATGTGATACAGCAAAAGCAGTACTAAGAGGGAAGATCATATCCATGAGTGCCTTCATCAGTAAGTTAGGAAAAGCCCAATTGAATGACTTAATGACACACCTTAAGGCACTAAAAGGCCAACAACTAGCCAACCCCAAAAGGAGTACATCAAAAGAAGTCACCAAAAAGATCAAGGCAGAAATTCATCAATTAGAAACTAAAAAGATAATACAAAGAATTAACAAAATAAAAAACTGATTCTTTGAAAAGGTTAACAAAGTCAACATTCCCTTAGCCAGACTCACCAAAAGAAAAAGCCTCAAAATTAAAAAAAAAAAATTAGAGATGATAGCAGAACCATAACCACAGATACCAATGAAATCCAGAAGATTATCAGAGACTATCCTGAGAAATTGTACTCCTCCAAAAAATGAAAATACACAAGAAATGGATACGTTCTTTAACACACATGAATTACCAAATTGAAGTCTGGATAACACAAACTAATTTACATCACATTCTACTACATCTAATTTACATTATATTCACCAAATTGGAGACAATAATAAAAAATCTCTCAACAAAGAAAAGTCCAAGACCTGATGAGTTCACAGCTGATTTCTATCAAACACTCAAAGAAGAATTAATACCTATTCTCTTCAAATTATTTCATCATATACAAATAGAAGGGATACTTCCAAATTCATTCTATAAAGCCAGTTATTACTCTGATACCAAAACCAGACAATGGCTCTTCAAAAAAGGAGAACTATAGACCAGTTTCCTTGATGAACATTGATGCAAAAGTCCTCCACAAAATTTTGGCAAATCAAATTCAGCAACACATAAAAAAGATCATACTCATGACCAGGTGGGCTTCATTTCACAGATGCAAGGTTGGTTCAACATAGGAAAGTCAATTAATGTACTTCAATGTATCAAGAGACTGCAGAGAGAAACCATATGATTATCTCAATTGAAGTTGAGATGTCCTTTGACAAAGTGCAGCATGCTTTCATGTTTAAAGTACTTAAGTAACTGGGCATAGAAGGAACTTAACATCATAAAGCCATTCTATGACAAACTCATAGACAATATCGTATTAAATAGGGAAAAGCTCAGGGAATTCCTTCTAAGATTAGGAACAAGACAAGGATGTCCACTCTCTCCTCTCTTATTCAATATTATGATCAAAGCCATAGCCAGAGCAATCAAGCAAGAGAAAGGAATTAAAGGGATATAGATAGGGAAAGAAGAGGTTAAATTATCCTTATTTGCAGATGACATGATTCTTTATTTAAAGGACCCCAAAAATTCCACTAGAAAACTCTTAGAGCTAATGATCTGTTTCAGAAAAATAGCAGGTTACAAAATTAACACTCAAAAATCAGTAGCCGGGCACGGTGGTGCACACCTATAATCCCAGCATCTTGGGAGGTGGAGGCAGGAGGATCACAAGTTCGAGACCAGAGGCAGTCTGTGTAACTTAGTGAGACCCTGTCTCAAAAAGTAAAAAAATGGGCTGGGGGTGCAGCTCAGTGGTCCAGCACTTGCAGAGCATGCAAGCATGAGGCCCTGGGTTCAACCCACAGTACCGCAAAAAAAAAAAAAAAAAAAAAAAAAAAAAAAAAATCAGTAGTTTTCCTTTATACCAGTAGTGAACAGGAAGAGAAGGAAAGAAGGAAATCAAAACAATAATCCCATTCATAATAGCATACCCCCCTCCCCAAATCAAATACTTAGCAGTCAACCTGACCAGAGACCCTAATAAAGTCCTGTATAAGGAAAACCTTAAACCATTAGAGAAAGCAATAGCAGAAGATACCAGAAGATGGAAGGACCTCCTGTACTCATGGATTGGGAGAATTAATATTGCAAAAATGGCTATACTACCAAAAGCTATATACAGATTTAATGCAGTCTCCATCAAAAATACCAATGACAAACTTTGCAGAAATAGAAAAAAACCCTAAAATTGATATGGAAGTCCAAAGTACCACTTATAGCCAAACAATCCTTAGCACCAAAAACAATGGAGGAGGGATCACAATATTTGACTTCAAACTATACTACAGGGTGAGAGTGGCAAAACCAGCTTGGTCCTGGCACAAAAATAGGCTTGAAGATCAATGGAATAGAATTGAAGACCCAGAGATACACCCTTGCAAATATAGCCACTTGAATTTTAACAAAGGGGCTAAAAAGATTCAATGGAGAAAAGGTAGCCTCTTCAATAAATAGTGCTGGGAAAACTGGATATCAATCTGCAGAAGACTGAAAATAGATTTGTATCTATCAATCTGGATGACCGTCAACTCGAAATGGGTCAGATACTGAAACATTAAACTGGAAACCTTTAAGCTACTAGGAGAAAAGATAGGAAATACTCTCCAACACATAGGCATTGGCAAGTATTTCCTCAACAGTTGTCCAGGAAACCACACCACGAATCAACAAATGGGATTACAAGAAGCTAAAAAGCTTCTGCACAGCAAAGGAAATAATCTGCCCACAGAATGGGAGAAAATCTTTGAATTTTATACATCTGACAGAGGACTAATTTCTAGAATGTACAAAAAATAAGAGAGCCAACACTAAAACAACAAATGACCCAATAAATAAATGAGCAATGGAACCGATCAGACAGTTCTCAAATGATGAAATACAATTAACTAGGAATCACATTTAAAAAATGCTCAATATCCATAGCCATTAGGGAAATGCAAATCAAAACAATACTGAGATTCCATGTCACTACAGTAATAATGGGCAAAATTAACAAAATAATAACAAATGCTGGTAAGGATATAGAAGGAATGGAACACTTTTACACTTCTGGTGGGACTATAAATTAATTCAGCCACTTTGGAATTCAATGTAGATGTATCTTAAAAAACTAAGAATAGAATTGCCATATGACCCAGCTATACCACTCCTGGGAATATACCCAAAGGCAGATAAGTCATCATACCATAGGGACACCTGCACCTCTATATTTAGTGCAACACTTTTCACAATCGCAAGGATATGGAATCAACCAAGATTTCTATCAACAGAGGAGAGGATTGAAAAACTGTGGTATAGAGCTGGGCGGGTTGGTGCATGCCTGTAATCCCAGTGGCTCAGGAGGCAGAGGCAGGAGGATCGCAAGTTCGAGACCAGAGGCAGTCTGCATAACTTAGGGAGACCCTGTCTCAAAAAAAAAAAAAAAAAAAAAAAGTAAAAATATGGGCTGAGGGTGCAGCTCAGTGGTCCAGCACTTGCAGAGCATAAAAGCACGAGGCCCTGGGTTCAACCCCCAGTACTGTGAAAAAAAAAAAAAAAAAAGAAAGAAAGAAGAAAAACTGTGGTATATGTATAGAATGGAATATTTCTCAGCAATTAAGAAGAATGAAATAATGTCATTTGAAACAAAATGGATGGAACTGGAGAACACCATCTTAAGTGACCTAACCCAGTCCCAAAAAGAGAAATGCCATATGTTCTCACTCATATGTGGGAGCTAAATCTAACTTAAAGTAAGAAAAAATAATAAACAAATAAAACTATACATATGAAGACATATAAAAATGAATATTCATACATATCTAAAAAGGGAAAATATAAAGCAAAGTTGAAAGAAGTGAGGAAAGGATCAGTGAATAGGCCGAGGTTGGGGAATGGGGAAGGGGGAGAAGAAATAAAGTAGAGGGGAAAAGGGGGAGAGGAAAATCTCAAAATATATGATGCAACTATATCAACACATGGGATATAAGGTTCTGTAAAACATGTAAGTTGATGAACGGGTAAGCAAAAGTGATGTAACAGTTGCATAATGGAGATAGCAAAAGTGTTGCTACTCTATACTCCACCAACATTTATAAAAAAAAAAAAACAGAAAGAAATAGAATCTTACTATGTTGCACTGTGTGGCCTTGAACTTCTGGGCTAAAGTGATCCTCCTGCCTTCACCTGCCTAGCAGCTGGAATTACAGGTGCATGCCAGTGTACCCAGCCAGTTCTCTGAATTTGTATGAATGAATACAGTCGTTTAGCCACCTTACTACAATCAAGATGTAAGAATATTTCCATTATCTCAGAAAGTTCCCTTGTGTCTTTTGTAATCAGTCCACATTTCCTGTGCTATAGCCCTTGGCAACTACTGCTATGTTTTCTCTTCCTAATATTTGGCCTTTTCCAGAATGTCATGTAAATGGACTCATATAGTCCATAGCATTTTGAGCCTGGCTTCTTTAACTTCACATAATGCTTCTGAGGTTTATCTAGGTTGTTGAATGTGACAGTAGTCCATTCCTCTTTATTGCTGAATAGTATTTCATTGTGTGGCTATACCATTGTTGTAGTTGTTAGGTTATTCAGCAGTTAATACACATTTGATTGTTTTCAGTTTTCAGTGATTATGAATGAGTCTTTTCTTTGTGTGGTACTAAAGGTTTGAAACCAGCCCCTTTGCCACTGAACTGCACCTCCAGCCCATTTTTACAATTTTTATCTTTTTTTTTTTTTTTTTTTCGATACTGGGGGTTGAACCCAGGGCCTCATGCCTGCATGTTTTGCAAGCGCTGGACCACTGAGCTGCGGCCACAGCCCATTTTTTTTTTTTTTTACTTTTTGAGACAGGGTCTTGATAAGTTATGCAGACTGCCTCTGGTCTCAAACTTGCGATCCTCCTGCCTCTGCCTCTCGAGCCAGTGGGATTACAGGCATGCGCCATTGCGCCCAGCCAATTTTTATCTTGAGACAAGGTCTCACTAAATTACAGAGGCTGCCTCTAACCTCGAACTTGTGATCCTCCTGCCTCTGCCTCTTGAATTGCTGGGATTACGGTCATGTGCCATCATACCAGCTTGAATGAGTCTTTTGTAAACATTCATATGTGGATTTTTGTGTAGACATGGTTTTATTTACTTTAGAGTGGGATTTCTAGGTCATATACTAAGTGTATGTTTAACTTTAAGTGTATGTTTAACTTTAAAATAATTTACATAGAAATTTAATTGACTTAATTTTTTCCTCCAGTCTCCAATGGTGCCTAGATAACATCATTAGCCAAGAATGATGTAAGGCCAGAATTTGATTGTGACTGCTTTTAAATGAAGAATTTAAAAGAAATCTATACAGAATCCTGCCTGCAGCTGTAGCCCTGTGGCATCCGATCCCGTCAGATCTTAGAAGCTAAGCAGGGTTGGGCCTGGTTAGTACCTGGATGGGAGACCGCCTGGGAACACCAGAAGCTGTAGGCTTGGGAGAAGGACCTGGCAACCCCCTCCCAAAAATCAATCTGCCATTGAAAACCCTATGAACAGCAGAGGAGCACTGACAATAGTGTTTCCCCTGTTGTACAGAGCGTCGCTATGAGTCAGATACCGACTCGACGGCACCTAACAACAACAACAACAACATACAGAATCCTAATAACAACAGATGTTGGTGCTCCCTCCGAAGGGGAAAACTTGACTATATCAGCATTTCTTTCTCTCTGCTTCAGTTACTCAGAACAGTTATGTTTCATTCTCTACATTCCATGATTTTGAAGACAAGGCTACTATTTACTGCACTCCTACTGAAGCCCATAGCACACAGGTTTTCTATTGAGGGCAGTATTTTGGACTAGAAACTCTTGTTCCAGCACACAAATGTGCCCAAAGTCAAACTGTCTGTCTTAACATTGGGAAATTTTGCTTCTACTCATTTATTACTATATGTTTACCTTTTTAATAAACTGCCAAACTGTTTTCCAGAGTGATCGTACCATTTTGCATCCCTACCAACAATGTCTGAGAGTTCAAGTTCTTCTCTATCTGTCAGAACTTAACATTTGCAGTTATTTTCTTTAATTTTAGCTACTCTAATAGATGTGATGTCTGCAGCACCATGGTGTACGATCCCATCAGATCCCGGAAGGTAAACAGGGTTGGGCCTGGTTAGTACTTGGATGGGACACCACCTGCGAACACCAGATATTGTAGGCTTGGGACAAGAACCTGGCAACCCACTCCCAAAAAACAATCAGCCATTGAAAACCCTATGAATGTACAGAAGCATTGACAATAGTGTTTCATCTGTTGTATATAGGGCCAATATGAGTCAGACACCAACTTGATAGCACCTAACAACAATAGATGTGATTGTGGGTTTAATTTCTCTTCCTTAATGAACCATGATCTTAAATATCTTTTCATATTCTCATTTGCCATCTGTATCTCTTTCCTGGTGCATTGATTATATTTATTTTTAAAAGAAGATTCCAATCATCTTATATCAGAGTAAGGATATGATGAATAAAATCCAGCTACAAGAGGATACCATTAACCAAAAATTTTTACCTTTTTATAAATAATCCCACTCAATCTCAGATATATTTATTCATTCATGAGTTTATTTTATTCATCAGACATTCACTGAGTATTCTGTATGACAGTCAGTGAACTTAGTCTTGCCCTTAAGGAGTTTAGTCTTGCCCTTAAGGAGTTTGCTTTTTAGTTGGAATGATCTCAGAGTAGTGCTATGATTGGGGGAAAGCCGATTTCTAATGAGAAGCATGAATCAGCATGATCTATTTAGGGAACTATAAGTACTCTGATTATCCCTGCTTGATGAGCTAATTAAAAATTCAAATAGCAGAACTTCTACATCCTAGAACAAAGACAACATCCTTCCCCTGCCTCAAATTCCAGGTTGCATATCTCTGGAGACAAAATTAATTATTGCTTCTTCTACCTCAGGGTAGAGAACCAAGGCGCTGGGAACTGACTGTGTCTGGGCATCAGAACTGTGCAGCCTCCTTCTTTGTAATGCAATCTGTGCAACCCAGGAAGGGTCCCCAGGGCTCTGAGGTAACTCTGAAAGCACTGATTTACAACTGTGATTTTTGCTTTTTAGTCTCTCACTCAGAGCCTTATCACTCTTATTAAGCTTCCAGTCCTTAACCAGAAGTCCCCAACTTTTTTGGCACAAAATTCCCGTTTTATGGAAGACAATTTTTCCATGAATTGGGGGTGGTAGTGGTGGTGGATGGTTTAGAAATGATTCAAGTGACGAGGAGCAGCTGTAAATACAGATGAAACTTTGCCCACTTGCTCACTACTCATCTGCTGTGTGGCCCAATTCCTAACAGGCCACTGACTAGGACTGGTTCATGGGCTGGGGGTTGGGGACCTCTGTTTAACACCATTGGTTATCTCTTTTCCCAGCCCTGACAGAAACTAACAGATAGAAAGGGAAAGGGTTGAATTATTTTTACAAGCAGCTACAGTCAGAACAGAAGTAGCAGCTAGATATGGAGGAGACAGAGCCTCTGAACAACAGAAGGTCATATATCAGATATTCAAAATTATAAGATTCTCAAGTCACAGAGCAAAAAAGATAATGCTTTCCACAGAGGATCATCTTTAAGGGAGCCAGGTAAATACATGATACATTTTTATAAAGAATTATTTGCAGAATGGATAAAAGTAAGCTTTACCACTTGAAGGCACGGCTTTCTTTGTATGTTAACATTTATTTGTAGGAGATCCTTTATTTCCTCGGGATGCTGGGTGAAAAAGTTTCACTATCTCAAATAATGATTACTTCCTCAAGTATTTTCTATTGCTGGGCAGATCTCTGGGAACAAGTAACTTGTAATTGACAGGGAGAATGATGCAGCGGTCAGTCATATGCAGATAAAGGACAGTGTTTCAAACATCTGTCTTAGACCTTTTCTACCTCCTCAGAGTGAGTGTAAGTTTGCTTAGATTGGAAGGGTGTTTGTAAGGCACAAACCCCTGCAAGGCAGTTGGTTTGGAAACCCTGGATTTCATGCTACAGAGAGGTTGCTACGATTGATTTATTTCTCTGCTTATTTTTAGTTACTTTCTGTATGCTTTTTTGGAGAATCTCAAATGGAAAGGGTTGGGTGATTATAATCCCCTTTTCAAAGTACATATCCATTGTTAAACTATGCAAGGGCTGTCTTTTCTTTTATGTTTGTGCATTTATGAATGTCTGTATCTACTTATATTCTTTACCCTCATTTCCCACTGCCTCCACTCATTACTTTTCCCCCTTTGAGCCAGTTTCTGTGACTTGTTTGATATGTATCTTTGGGTTCATATTTCTTTGAAATGCACATAGAAATATTTTGTGTGTAAACTTATACTTAAGTTAGATATTTGGTGTGTTGTTGAGCTTGGTCTACTTTTTAATTTTCAGTGCTGTCTTTAAGATCTGTGTGGCTGTTCCTGTATCTAGTTCATTGCTTCCTACTGCTACATAGCAGTACATGGTGTACATCTATCATAGTTTACAAGTTCACTCTCTAGTGAGAAACTCTGAGGTTCACTTGATTCCATACCACCATAATTAGTATGGTAATAAGCAGCCTCCTGTGTGTAACCTTAGGGACTTCTGCAAATATTGCTGTGGGGCTATTTTTCCCAGGAATAGGATTGTTGGGTCATAGGATATATGCATATTTAACCTGATTGCCAACTACTTTCTAGAGTGACCTGACCAATTTATGTCCCTACTAGGAGCGTATGAGAATTTTTGTCATCTTGTTGATATAAAGCAATGTCCAACTTTTTGATACTTGCCCAAATGATACAGCATAAAGAGTATCTTGCTATTTTGAGTTTTCTTGGTTTTTTAATGAATTTAAGCATCACCTTATATATTTGATGGAGATGTAGCTCAGTGGTGGAACACCTGCCTAGCGTGTGCAAGGTGTTGGGTTTGATTCTCAGGACCAAAAAAACCTGCCTGTCTATCTGCCTGCAGCCATAGCACTGTGGTGTCAGATCCCAATAGATCTTGGAAACTAAGCAGGGTCGAGCCCGGTTAGTACTTGGATGGAAGACCTGCTGGGAACACCAGATAATGTAGGCTTGGGAGATGGACCCGGCAACTCATCCCAAAAATCAATCTGCCATTGAAAACCCTATGAATAGCAGAGAAGCACTGACAGTAGTGTTTTGCATGTCGTACGTATGGTCGGTATGAGTTGGACACCGACTTGACAGCATTTAACAACATCTGTCTGTCTGTTTGTCTGTCTGTCTGTCTATCTATCCATCCATCCATCTGCCTGCTATGCATTCAAGTTTCCAGTGCTTTGAATTGAAATTTAGTCCCCTGATGCAGTTTTTTTATTTGGGCTCCTATCTTTTTCTTACTAATTTGTAAAAGTTCCTTATGTAATCTATGCTTCTCAAACTTTGACATGCACACAAATCACCTTGGGATCTTGTTAAGATTCAGTTTATTATTCTATAATGGTAGGATCATGCTCAAAACTGTGTATTTCTAATAAGCTCCCAAATGGTTCAGAAGCATATGGTTCTTGAAACAGCCTTTGAATAGCTAGGTTCTAGATGTTATTTTGAGACTTTGCAAAAGGCTATTTCCAAATTTATCACTCTATTCCCACCTTTGTCTGGATTTAATGTAATCACACATATCAGTATTTTGCTGTATGGTTATGCTGCTGGGAGGACCTTTTTCAGAAGTCCTTTGTTATGTCTGGGTCACAATGATTTTCTTCCTATTAACTTTGTAGGTTTTTATTGTTGTTCAGAGAAGGTCTTGTTGTGTCACCCAGGCTGGCCTTAAACTCTGGGCTCAAGCAATCCTGTTTCAAGTCTCTTGAGTAGCTGGGACTGTCAGTGCAGACTGCTGCATTTGGCTACCTTTGTGGTGTTATATCATATTTAAGGCTTTAATATATCTGAGATCACTTTTATGTTGAACATACATCAGATTACTGATTTTTATTTTCTTCTTTATAGTGAATTAGTTTGCCCAGCACCAAATAGTCCAGTGTTCCTCCATTGATTTGTGGTGCTACTTTCATCTTATTTCAAGTTCTAGTATATACACATGACTGTTCTCTGCTTTCTGTTCTATTTCCTGTGTTCACATAGATGCTCCTGTACCAATATCATGCAGGTTTTATGTTTACAGCTTTGAAGTATGTTTTGGTATGTGGAGGAGTAACTGTTATACATTTGTTCTTCCTTTTCAAAATTGACTTAGGTATTTGTGGATCCTTATCCTTTTAGGTAAATTTTAGAATAAATTTGTTTAGTTTCTCAACAACTCTTGTTGAATCTTGAATGGCACTGCATTTTTTACATTAATTTTGAGGCAATTGATATTTTTACAGTGTTATCTAATCTGTAAACCAGTATATATAGCCATTTGTTCATATCTTTCAGGTCTTTTAATAGAATTTAATGTTTTTTCCATAATTGTTATAAGTACTTTACTGTTTTTGTTGTCTTTGAGAATAGTACTTTATTTCTGTTATATTTCCTAGTTGATTTTTTTTTTCAATACCAGGGGGCTGAACGCAGGGCCTCCTACAGGCTTTGCAAGCACTCTACCTCTGATCTTAGCGTTAGTCTCCCTTGTAAAATTTTTTTTTTTTTTTGGGACAGGATCTCACTAAGTTATGCCGGCTACCTCTGGCCTCAAACTCATGATCCTCCTGCCTCCACCTCGTGAGTAGCTGAGATTACAGGCATGTACCACTGTGCCTGGTCTAGTTGATTAAGTCTAATGTAGAGAAATATCAGTAATTTTTATAAACTTTGTATTTCACGGTCTTGACAATGTTTCTTATTTGTTTGTTGCTTTGATCAGCTTTTCATGTAGATTATTATCTGCAAATAATAATACTTAGCTATTTTATGCTTCTTTGGTTTTAAATTTCACTTTTTTCATTTACCATTGTTTGGCAGTACGAGGGGACTGAACTCAGGAACTCATGCATGCTAGGCAAATGCTCTATCACAAAGCTGCATTTCAGCTCTGTGTTTTTTTTTTCCCCCCTTAATTTTCAGACAGAGTCTTGTTAAATTACATAGGCTGCCTCTGGTCTTGAACTTGTGATCCTTCTGTCTCAGCATCCCAAGTTACTGAGATTATAGGCATGTGCCATGATGCCTGGCCATTTATCATTTATTTTACTTAAGAAACTAATAGACTATTTTCTGAGCATTTTAAGGTATACAGAAAGATTCAACAGAAAGTATAGAAAGTTCTCATATACTCACTTTTCCACTGTCCCATAATTTCCACTATTATTTAACACCTTACACTGGTGCAGTACATTTGTTACAATTGATAAATTAACATTGATACATTAAAAGTGTTAATCAGAGTTTATAGTCTACATTAAGCCTCTATCTTTGTGTTAAAAAAATTTCCATGGGATTTTCAAATGTATAATGTCACGTGTCCACTATTGTGTATCACAATAGTTTTGCTGCTCTAAAGATATCCCCTGGGCTCCATGTATTCATCCTCACCCCCACTCCCTATATCTTTGACAACCCCTGATATTTTTAGTGTCTTTATAGTTTTGCCTTTTTCAGAATGTCATATGGTTGGAATCACATATGTGGCCTTTTCAGACTAGCTTCTTAGATTTTGCAATATACATTTAAGTTTCCTCCATGTCTTTTTGTGGCTTGATGGTTCATTTCTTCTTACTGAACAATACTCCATTACATGGAGTACCAGTTCTCTGTTAACCTATTGAAGGATATTTTGGTTCCTCACAAGTTTGGTCAATTGTAAATAAACTTGCTATAAACATATATGAGGACATTTGTGTAGACATAAATCTTCAATTCATGTGGGTAAATACCTAGAAGTGTGATTGCTGGATTATATGGTAAGGGTGTGTTTAGTTTTATAAGAAACTGCCAAGCTGTCTTCCAGAGTGGCTATATCATTCTGTATATCCACTAGCAATGAATGAGAGTTCCTGTTGCTCTAAATCCTCACCTCAGTTTGGTGTTAGTGTTTCTGATTTTACCTATTCTAATAGATGTATGGGAGAAGGAACTGGCAATCCATTCCCAAAGCAATCCCTAAACAGTCAGCCATTGAAAATCCTATAAGGGTCGCTATGAGTCGGTATCTCGACGGCACCTAACAACAACAACAACAACAATAGATGTATGGTGCTTGCAGCCGTAGCCCTGTGGCACCCGATCCCGTCAGATCTCGGAAGCTAAGCAGGGTCAGGTCTTGTTAGTACTTGAATGGGAGACTGCCTGAGAACGCCAGGTGCTGTAGGCTTGGGAGATGGACCCGGCAACCTATTCCCAAAAATCAATCCACCATTGAAAACCCTATGAACAGCAGAGAAGCACTGACAATAGTGTTTCCCCTGTGGTACGTGGTGTTGCTATGAGGTGGATGCCAACTCAATGGCACCTAACAGCAACAACAACAATAGATGTATAGTGATATCTTGTTGTTTAATTTTCTGTTCATTAATGACATTGAACATCTTTTTATATGCTTACTTGCCATTTGTATGTCCTTTTTTTTTTTTTTTTTTTTTTTTTTTTGGTGGTACTGGGGGTTGAACCCAGGGCCTCACGCCTGCAAGCTTTGAAAGTTCTGGATCACTGAGCTGCACCCCCGGCCCATAATTTTTACTTTTTGAGACAGGGTCTTGCTAAATTACACAGAGTGCCTCTGGTCTCAAACTTGCGATTCTTCCGCCTCCGCCTCCCAAGCAGCTGGGTTTACAGGCGTGCGCCACCACGCCCAGTGCTTGTATGTCTTCTTTAGTGAGATGTCTATTTAGGCCTTTTGTCTGCTTTTTAATTGGGTGTTACTGTAAAGTTTTAAGAATTCTCTGTATGTATTAGATACAAATCCTTTATTAGATATGTATGTGTTTTTGTAAAAGTTTTCTCCCAGGCTATGGATTATCTTTTCATTCTTTTAACAATATCTTTTGTACAGTAGAAGTTTTTAATTTTAATGAAGGTAGCCTATCAATTTTCCCCCATGGGTTGACTTTTGGAGCTGTATCCAAAAACTTACCACCAAACCCAAGGCAATCTAGATTTTTTTCCCCATTTTTTTTTTTCTGGAAGTTTTATAGTCTTGCATTTACATTTTGGTATATGATCTGTTTTAAGGTCTTCTTTTTTGTGATGAGTGTAAGGCCTCTACGTTCTTTTTTTTTTTTTTTTTTTTTTTTTTTTTTTTTTTTTTTTTTTTTTTTTTTTTTTTTTTTTTTTTTTTTTTTTTTTTTTTTTTTTTTTTTTGCTTGTGGGTATCCAGTTTTCCCAGTACTATTTATTGAAAACTCTGTCCTTTCTGCATTGAGTTGCTTTTATTCCTGCATTAAGGATCAATTGACTGTATTTGTGCAGGTCTATTTTTGGGCTGTTTTTTTCCCATTGATCTGTTTTTTTCCAATATCACACTGCCTTGATTACTGTATCTGGTTTTTAATTTGTTTTCTAATCTTGCATTTCTGAGAAAGGATTTGTGACAGATTGTAATTTTAGTTATACAAAAAATAGGATAATTTTAATAAACAGATAAAGTCACAAAAAATTAAAGTATTGATTCTTCTGCCAGAGGCTCTATTTTTCAAAACCTAGGACACTTCTGAAGTGAAACAGCTGGAACAGAATTATTATAATAGAGCTGTTCTAGCCAGTGGATTTTTTACCTGCTGATATTTGCCTGATAACATTGAAAATCATGGGTGTAGCCAGGGGGAAATAACAAGGATGGGTTATTCTTAAATATTATTGTTTTCATTTGCATTCGTGGTGATTGATTATTTAATTTGCATTGTATAGTTGGTTATATATAGTTGAAATACGTCTTAGCAATTTTAATAATTGAACCATCAACAAACATTTGTTGAAATATTCATGTATGTGAGTCTGACCACATTTTCTTTTGTGGTTTTTTTTTAGGTCAATGATGCCTTCTTTCACGTGATACAGCGCAAATCCACTGGCAAAGTGCTGCTTTCTCTTAAATAAATCCTTACTTCAGCAGCAAACTCAACATGTCCAAATCCAAACTCATCATCTTTCCCCTAAATCTGATTTTCCTCCTGTGTTTGTAAAGGTATTTCTACCTTCCTTACTGACCCAGGTTTAACATCTTAGACTCAGTCACCTTTGATTCTGTTTTCTTATTGCTCAGAATTAGTAGGATCATAGAAATTATTGTCCAAACATGGATGTTTTTGATACTAAAAAGGGTACTAATAGTCATTACATGAGGAAAATGTGTCCCAAGTGAATCAAGACATATGGTTACTCTATTCAAGACATATCAGTTGCTAAATCTGTCATTTCCATTTCTAAGATATCATGCACCTCCATCCTTTCTTTTCTATTCTGACTAATTATGTCTTATCGGCTATTTCCAGTGACCGTCTACTTGGTTTTCTTGCCTTTAAACTTCCTGATCTCCATCTGTGTTATATATTGTTGCCATGTGATCTTCCTGAAGCATGCTCTGATTATGTCTTGTCTGAGAAAACCCACAGTAGCTCACCATTTTCTACGGGTGGAGGTCACACACCCTGAGCCATTGCATTATGAGCATGATTTTTGCCCTCAGTACTTACCAGTGTTATGACCACATTTCCACCAGTCCCTAAGTATGCTGCCACCTCCCTCATTTTGTTCTGCCCATGCAGTTTCCTATACTCTTCATCTCTGTCAAACACTGACCTTCCTCACCTCTACAGCCTATATTCCTCAAGTGCCTTTATCCTCAGGGGCATGATTTCTTCCCTTCCCCGCTATCTTCCTGCAGCTTCTCCCCCAGAATCTGTCACATTCTAACTTGTATGGTAGGGATCAGCATGTGCAGTAGAAGGAACACAGGCTTCTGAATCCAAGATGTGGTTTGAATTACAGCCTAACTGCTGTGGTGGTGGTTCCTTATGAGCTCTGTACTTTGTTTTTCTTACTGTGAAATGACCATTACTATATCTTCCCCACAAAGTTGTGAGCAGTGCATGCAGTGACTGGGTAAAGAACTTGACACTGGGCAATCAATGATCAAAGCCTGGTTACTTTACTTCTCTCTTTCCTCTTTTCCCAGGGTATCTTAAGCTCTCTGTGAGCAGGTACCATGTCACTTTTGTGACTTCTGACACGTCCTGATATAGTGAGTTACTCTTGGTAAATATGCAATAAATTGCACTACCAGCAGGTGTTACATTGTGGGATAAACTTAAAAATATGTTGCTCTGGAAACAACCCAAATGTTCACTGAGAGGTGAATGGATAAATGACATATAGTATCTGCATACAATGCAATATTATTCAGCCTTAAAAAGGAATAAAATTCTGATACTTGCTACAATAAGGATGAACCTTGAGGACATTCTGTATGAAATAAGTCAGACACAAAGAGACAAATAACTATGATTTCACTTATATGAAACAGCTAGAATAGTAAATTCATCTGGACAGAAAGTAGAATGCTACTTGCCAGGAGAAGGGAGAATGGAGAGTTATTTAATAGATACATAGTTTCAGTTTGGGAACTTGAAAATATTTTGTATGTGGGTGGTGGTAATGGTTACCCTACAGTGGGAAGGTATTTAATGCTATTGAACTACACAAACTGCTTAACATGGAAGAAAAAGGGGGTTAAAATGTTAAATTTTATGTATGTTTTACTACAATAAAAAAGTAAACAACCACAAAAGAAAAGAATATGTTACTCTTAGCTTTTTGTTTTTTATTTTTTATTTTTTTAGCTTTTTGAGGCAGAGTCTCACTATGTAGCCTAGGCAGGCCTGGAACTCATTATGTAGCCTCAAAATCCTCCTGCCTCCTCAGCCTTCTGAGTGCCTGGATTATAGGTGTGTACCACCAAGCTGGCTTGTTACTCTCAATTCCCATTGGACTGGTTCAGAGAAGAGTACAGAGTGTATGTAGAGTTCTGAGTTTAGATTGAAGGAAACTCTGGTCTCTTCACACATCTTGGTCTATGGGGAGAGGGATTTGACCTTTTTCTGAGTACTAAACATTGAACAGATGATCCTTGACTTATGATGGTTCAATTTGGGATTTTTCCACTTTATGATGATGTCAAAGCAATATGCATTTAATAGAAACCTTACTTTGAATTTTGAATTTTGGTCCTTTCTCAGGCTAGCAATAGGTGGTACAATACTCTGTCTTGATGCTGGGCAGTGGCAGTGAGCTGCAGCTCCCAGGTGGCTACTTGATCCCTAGGGTAAACAACAGATATCTTTGGTATACTGGTGCTAAGCTATGATGTTCCCTAGTTTAGGGGTATTAAATGCATTTTTGACTAGCAATGTTTTCCACTTGTGATGGGTTTATCAAGACATAACCTTATTGTAGGTTGAGGAGCATCTGTCCTCTATTCCTTCTGCTGAGTGAGTGATAATTGTCAGAAAGGAAGGCATAAGATGGGGATAAAACCAGGTTCCAGAGGGAGTAGGGATGTGGGCACTTCTGCTTATCCTTGATGAGGTCCTCTTCTGACAAATGTGGCAAGAAATTTTGTTTCCTGATATGAACCTCAGATGATTTTAAAACTCAGGTATTCTCAGGATCTCCTCACTCAAAGATTTTTACTTTTGATGGATAGAATTGAAACAAAAAGTTGAACATTTGGGAAAAAGATTTGAATCTTAGAAAACAAAAGGATGTGGTGGGGGCTGTGTTAGGGAAATCACTCGCCTGTTTGCTGTGGGTCCATGTGGTATTTTCACAAGGGCTTCAGCACATGCTGCTGCCTCTTCTGTGCCTCAGTTGGTATGTTCCAGGCTCCTCCTGGGAGCTTCATGTCCTTTGCTTTTTTTAATGATATGCCTCTCCTCAACATCCCTTTCTCCAACTCCATTTCATCTTCACAGGAGCTATATTTATATTTAAATGAAAGTTGGTTTTCAAAATATTAAGAAACTCAACTTGGAGGGTTATGTTATTCAGTTTCTTACAACTGTGACAGATACATGAGAGAAACAATGTCAGGGTTGTTGTTAGGTGTCGTGGGGTTGGTGTCCAACTCATAGTCCAACTTAGAGCAACCCTATGTACAACAGGCAAAACAGTATTGTTAGTGCTTCTCTGCTATTCGTAGGGTTTTCAATGGCTGATTGTTTTTTGGGAGTGGGTTGCTGGTCGTTCTCTCAAGTCTATAGCATCTGGTGTTCCCAGGTGGTCTCCCATCCAAGTACTAACCAGGCCTGACCCTGCTTAGCTTCCTAGATCTGACACAGTGGGATGCCACAGTGGTATGGCTGTAGGCAATGTCAGGGTGGAAAGATTCATTTGGGCTCTTGGTTTCATTCCATCTCTATGAGTGAGGCAGAGCATCATGGTGGCAAGGGCAGAGAACAGTAGAGCTGTTCATCTCATGGCAGCCAGGAAGGAGAGAGGGAACAAAGAGAATCCATGAGAGAAAGAAGAAAGGTGCCAGGGACAGAGTATAGTCCTCAAAACCACATTCCCAGTGATCTACTTCCTAGCCAGGCCCCACCTCCTAACATTTCCACTCTCTTCCAAAATAATGCCATTGGCTGGAACCAAGCCTTCAACACAGGGGCCTGTGGGACACTTCCCATATTCCTGCCATTACAAGGGTAACATTAGCATTTCCTGACACCCTTTGGCATCATTGAAGATGTGCTGGATGGATCCTGGGAGAGAAGGAAGACAAATTAGGACTAGAGAAAGCACATGAGCCCAGCCAGGAGCCACCTTTTCCACTGCGCACAGCTGATCAGTAGGTGTCACAAGCAATAAAGATCGAATGTCCCCAGCTCACTAATGTCAAAATGACTTAGATGGAAAGAGGCAGTCATTAAGGAGAGTGAATTTCTTCAGATTTAACAAGCATTGGTTGGAACCCCTAATGACCTGCTCTCTGCTTATCTGTTTCATTGAAATGATTTGATTTGAAAGCATTTGACTCATATTTTAGTCATTGTTTGATGGTTCTACCATCTGAACCATTAGTCTGAAAAAAGTGTCAGTGTGGCTCTGAGTGACAGTATTTATTCTACATTCACAGACTTTTTCCAGCTCTTCCTTGTAGGCTGGCTGCTGGAGAAATCACTCCTACACAGCTACTCTCCTTTTTCAGGAGCTGTGGGCCTGTCCACCTGCACATACTTCCCTTGACAAACAAAGTGAGATTTTTTTTTGCTGTTAGTCAAAGAATGACCCTGTCTGTCTACACCCCACCAGTATATTTGACCCTGCTTCTTCCTCTTTAATCCATGTAAATTTAGAAAACCATCTTTTCTGCTTGAGCTGTGTATTATTTGACAAGTGAAGGGAGATAGAGGTACCTCCAGACACTCATATTTAATACTTAATATTTAATAATATTTATTATTATAATTATATATATAATTATTACTATTATAATAAATATTTAATATTTAATAAAGAGTCTAAGTAAACTGAGAAAACAATCATGATGCTATTTCTTTCTCTTCTTTTTCCTTCTAAGATGGTATAAGTGACTCAAAGACCAGTGATTTGTCAGCATTGTTTTTGTTTGTAAAAGTCAGGTGAATGGAGGGCCTAAGTAAAATAAATTCTGGCATCTCCAGTTCTCTTTGTCATCAAAATTTATTGCTAAATTGAAGATCTGAATTGGACATATGCTGATTTCTGGAACTTTATCATTCTTGAGGAATCACACACAAAGTGTTTTTCCTCCCCTGCATCTAGAAATGGTCAGCTTCCTGAACTTCAGTAAATTATATCCTTATTTTAAAAATGGTATTGTTAACATAATACAATAATATTGTGTAGTCATTGAAAAAAGTCAAACCACCCAGAAGTTTATCGAGTAGAAATTGTTTTATCTTATTTTTTTCCTACCTAGTCTGATTCCCATTTTCCAGGGAAACCATTATAAGTCATTTTGTGTTAGTCTTGCAGACCTTTTAAAATACATACATACAGACACACAGAGTTTGTTTTTTTTTTTTAAAGCAAATGTGTGTATGTGTATGTGTGTGTGTGCACATGCATATGTGTATATTAGGCATAGTATGTATACTCTTCTGTAATGTGCTGGAGCGGGGTATTTGTGGTGTTAGGGATTGCACCCAGGGCCTTGTGTATGCCAAACACATACTTTACTGTTGAGCTCTGTTACCAGCTTTTATATACTGTCTTTAATCAATAATGTATCATAGAAATCATTCATATTAGTAAGTATAATCTCATTCTTTTAAATAGCCGTTAGTATTCCATAGTAAGGATGTGTATCGTATCCATGTTAGTGGCCTTCTGATTATATCTGTAATTATATCCTTATTAGTGGGCTTATTGACATAAACATTTACTCATGTGCCTTTCTGAGCCAACCTCAGCACAGCACAGTTAATGCAACTGTGAGCAAAAACTAACAATGCAGTGGAGAGATAGACATCAACCAAATATACAGAGCCATATTCATATTACACAGGAGCCAGGTGAGGCACAGTGGGAGGACTTAGCTCAGGGAGGTCAAGAAATGTCTCCCTGAGGATAGTCTCCAAGTCTCTGCCTGAAGGTAGAGGCTTCTTGGAATTTAGGGAAGAAAGGAAGGAATATTCCAGGACCTGTGACTAATGAAAGCATGGTAAACAAAAGGAGCTGAAGGATGATGAGGGGGCCTGAAGCTCTAGAGATGAAGGTGAAGGTTGTGAAATGAGGCTGGAAGTGGGGACCAGATTAGGCAGAGATTTGGAGGCAAGTATTGGGAATTTTGACTTTACCCTAAAAGCAATGCAATGCCATTGAATTGTTGTAAGCAGGGGTGGGATGAGAGGACATGAGCAGAATGGCATTTTGGAGGAATCTCTCCAGCAGTAATTGGGAGGCCTGCAGCCACACCACTGTGGTGCCAGATCCCATTTGATCTCAGAAGCTCAGCAGGATTGGGCCTGGTTAGTACTCGGATGGGAGACCACCTGAGAATACCAGGTGCTGTAGGCTTGGGAGAAGGACCTGGCAACCCACTCCCAAAAAACAATCAGCCATTGGAAACTCTGTGAACAGTACAGAAGCACAATGATAGTGTTTCATCTATCGTACAGAGGGTTGCTGTGAGTTGGACATGGACTTGATGGCACCTAACAACAACATAGTTGGGAGAAGAGATTGGAGAGAAACAGATGACAAAGTGTTCAAGTCCAAATAAGAGATCATCACAGCTTGGACTGTGATGATGATGGGGAAGGAGAGAAAGAGAAAGAACTATTGAAGAGACAAAAGTAAAAGGATTGGATATAGGGCAGAGGGCTGCAAAGGAGAGGGAAATACTAAGGTGATTCCTTGCTTTCTGGATATATAAGGGGAGGAACATGGAAAGAGAACAGGGGTAGTGGCTGTGGTGGCACAAGACTGTGATGGGTTTTGGCAGTGGGGAGGGGAGGGAAGTGACAGGGAGAAGATTAAGTTTTGTACATATGGAGATAGCCACAAAGTGCTTTGAAAAGAGGTGTGGCCTAGACACATTTGGGAGTCATTTGCATGGAGGTGATGTCGATGCTCGTGGAGCTGAGATTACCTATGGAGAGTGGGTACATCGAGAAAGGAAAAGTACACAGACCAGCCCTGGATGTCTTTCTCTTCAGTATGACTGTAGAATATTTCATGGCTGTGCTGTGGACCACTGAAAGAAGTGGAGAGGGAGTCGTTTGGGGGTTAAAGTAAGTGACTAGTGGTTATAAGGGCTGGGATTTAGCTCAGTTGGTAGAGCGCTGCGCTGCAGTCTCTGAGGTCCCGAGTTCAATTCCCAGCACTGCAAAAACGGGAGAAGGACTTGGCAATCCACTCCTGAGGCAATCCCAAAACAGTCAGCCATTGAAAGCCCTATGAGGGTTGCTATGAGTTGGACACGACTCGACAGCACCTGACAAGTGGTTATAAGGAAATCGGTATTGCAGGCATGGTGACTTAGGAAGCCTCCTCTTGCTGGAGGGTCAGCAGCTGGGGCTGTAATTCCATGTTTGATATTGGGCTAGACTCATCTTTTTTACTTTTTACATGTGAAGCATACGGATAATAGTATGTTTTTTTCTACCTTGTGATTCATGTGGAGGTCAAATGAGATGGTGTACGTCAAAGTGTTTTGCAAATTGCCATTTTCATAGTGGATTACAAGGTTGCCTTGTACCAGTATATCTAAATTCATTTCACAGTTGAAGCAAAAATGTATATATTTTCAACATATGCTGGCCTGACATGGAGCCAAATAATTTTTTGATTTTTAAAAAAATGTCTCAAATATTTTTACATTTTAACCAAAGTCATTGTCCTCTTTTATACAGAATAATAGACAAAGAGATGGGGGCATGGTGATCTGATGTACTTCAAAGGTACACCGAACCAGACAAGGTCTGTTGTTGTTGTTGTTAGGTGCCGTCGAGTCGAGTCCGACCCATAGCGACCCTATGTACAGCAGATCGAAACACTTGCCGATTCTGTGCCAGGCAAACCATCTTATTTATGTTTAAGCCCATTGTTGCAGACACTGTGTTAATCCATCTGGTGGAGGGTTTTCCTCTTTTGCGTTGACCTGCCACTCTTCCAAACATGATGTCCTTCTCCAGGGATTGTTCTCTCCTGACTACATGTCCG